>OY294071.1:27341696-27586696 GCA_958510875.1 Endomychus coccineus
ACACAACAATGTTATAAGTATATTAAGAATCCACTGTTTAGTAGATCTCTCAAAAAATACGGACACATGTCATCAAGTGCTAAGAACGACTGACAAACGAGACGAGCTCAAGTATTCACTTTCGAACCAGATGTCATGATTTATTAGGTAATAAAAGAAGGTCTGGCCTCTGGAATATACTTTTGAGATATTATATATTTTAGGTAGAATGTCAAAAGTATATTCCAGAGGCCAGACCTTCTTTTATTACCTAATAAATCATGATATCTGGTTCGAAAGTGAATACTTGAGCTCGTCTCGTTTGTAAGTCGTTCTTAGACCTTGATGACATGTGTCCGTATTTTTTGAGAGATCTACTAAACAGTGGATTCTTAATATATAATACTTATAACATTGTTGTTACAATTTCGATTTTGTGTTTCTGTTCGTTTCGGCGACGTTGGCATTTAAAATGAAATTGGAGCGATAAGAACGCTTTGTGTTAATACAATTAGTTTTAAGTAATCAGGTTATTGAAATAATAAGTCTTCTGATGATGGTCTTGAGACCGAAACGTACGTAAAGACGAATATATAAAGCATATGTGTTAATGTGACTTATTTGCCGAGAATTTATATTAGTTCATTTTAACGGAACTTCAGATCTTTGGAAATGATTTCATCGAATTTAATTAGATTGATCTTAAAATTTCGCTACCATGCATTGTTTACTATTAACCAATAATGAAATGAGAAGCTATTTAATACTATATTAATAATATGCAAGTATCAGATCGCTTTTGATACTAAATATATCTACTCGTGATACAAAATTTAATGAACTACAATCGAGAACGAAACTCAGTGTTATTAATCAACGTGAAGATTATGCGACCAAAAACAGGATATTTAACTCTCCTTCAGATGTTTCCATCCATAAATTCTCCCGTAGTGAATCCTGACCATTCTGGTATTTCTGTGCGACCTTTAGAGTTCTAGCAGGATTTTACTGCTGGACATCATTGACAGCAGGTGATTTAAGGCAAACGAACTAAGTTCGATCATTTGCTGCACAACAAACGAAACCCCAAATTACAACTATCGATCCTCTACCTATTTGAGCAGCTACGAGTCGAACATGCCTTTCATTTTGCACTCTAAGATAGGATTCAACGTAACGTATTTCAGTTTTATTATTTGTTCGAATTTCTATATGCAGAGAGAAAATCTTTGAGAGTGCTTACAGTTCAAGTGGCCAGATAAGATAGGAATTCGCATTGTGCATCGTTAAAGATTACTCTTTTCACGTGTCAAATATAAGTAGAGATCGAAACAACTATCCAGGACTATAGACGTGAAACCACTTCAGCCCAACAAAACGATCTAACTGTTTGAGTTTGCTCATGGCATTACGTAGTTCAAGAAATATCTTTTGGTTTGTGATCGCACAACTATTATGTTTCAGTTTTTTTGTTCATAACTTCGGTAAACGATAGAAATAATAGGGGTCTTTCATATAGAATTTTACTCTAAATCACTTCGTTTCAAAAATACAGGGTAGGGTGTTGAAGTTTTGAAAAATTATTACATTTTCTTCATTATCTTCTAAACAGATGAAGATCTTCAGTTCAAACTTGATGAACTTCAGTTTTACTGGATGACACATTTTTTTGGTTACAGAATGTTCTTGAGACAAATATAGTAGCGTAGTTATGGGGGTTTGTATCCATTTAAATCCCTTAAACTTCTACGCCAATGGTCGGAAATCATAATTGTATACAAATTTGAAAACTTTGATTTATTTTCTATAAAAAAGTATTCCTGATAAATTTCAATTTGAGGCTTCCTGTTCGAGCTATTTAGATTTTTCTAATCAAAGTTATCTTATGGAATTTCTTTTGAAAGGTTATTTAAAACGTAGGATAATATTTAAAAACCTATTTATTGGTAACGATGAAAAATAATCCATAATAAATGCTCAAAATGATCCATTTACTTCAACGCAACGTCGACATAGATTTCTCAACGACCTTCTCGTTCGAATTAACATTTTATGTTTGTGCACAACAAGTATAGTATTGTTATTTTTGATAATTTTATTTCAAAATAATTATATGTATTTGTTTTTTTTTTCTCTCAACTGTGGAAATGAAATCTAGTTTTCGTTTGTAATAAATAAATAAATAAATAAATAAATAAATTTTATTATTAATTTCCCCACCCACAAGCTCTTCGAATACAATTAGGTAGATCTTCTCTATTATGAACCGGCGTGGCATAATTTCATCTTTCAAATAACCCCAAGCAAAAAAGTCTAGATCAGGTGATCGAGGAGGCCATGCAACTGGACCACCTCGTCCAATCCATCTTTCACCGTACTTCCTATTTAGCTATTCTCGTACTTGTCTGCCAAAATGGGCAGGACAGCCATTCAATTGTATCCATGCATTTTTTCAGTCTTTGTGTGGTGTCTTCGTGATAAGTTTTAAAAATTCTAAAAATGCAGCGGCCGTTAATCTGTCTGGTAAAACATATGGGCCAAAAATATTGTTTTTGTAAATGCCTAGCCAGACATTGACATTGAATTCTTCTTGAAAATTTCTAGATCTTGTACCATGATGGGCTTTCATTTGAACAACAACGAAAACTTCCTCCAGCAAACATTGTGGACAGATGAAGCAGATTTTACACGGACGTGGATTTATCAATTTTCACAACTTACGTTTATGGGCAAATGAAAACACTCATGATCTAGGAATTTCCAAGTGAAATTCAGTGTCAATGTCTGACTTAGCATTTACACAAACAATGTTTTTGGCCCATACGTTTTACCAGACAAATTAACGGCCGCTGCATTGTTAGAATTTTTGTTATCGTTACCAATAAAAAGTTATTCAAAATTTATTACTTTTTAAATAGTCTTTCAAAAGAAATTTCGTTTGATAATCCTGATTATAAAAACCAAAATAGCTCCTAACAGGAAGTCTCCAAGTGAAATTTATCGGGAATACTTTTCTATAGAAAATAAATTGAAGTTCTTAAATTTGTACAATTTCCGACCATTGGCGTAGAAGTTTGAGGGGTTTAAATGGGTACCAAACCCCATAACTACGCTACTGTATTTGTCTCAAAAACATTTTGTGATCTGAAGAATTCCACATCCAGTAAAACTAAATTGTACCAAGTTTGAACAGAAAATTTACATTTGTTCAGAAGATAATGAACACCCTGTGTTTCCGAAACGAAGTGAATTAGAGAAAAATTTTACATGAAAGACCCCTATTATTTTTAGAAGTTCTATCGTTTGCCGAAGTTATGAACGAAAAACTGAAACACCCTGTATAGACAAACAACTCAATGTCGATGTTGTATAGATTTTAGATAACCTATCGTTTCGTTATATTTATTCATTAGCAAGAGTTGTCTGATGAGTGTAAGAAATTAGAAACGAATGAATATATGAACGGAAAAGTTTGCAACGTTACTGTAACGTTGCAAACTATCTCTCTTCCACTTATAAGCTCTATGAGAAGAGCGAAACAGCTATCTAGCATTATTAGTTTGTAGCGTTACTGATCGATCTAAACAAGACATCATTGATATCTGATGAGATGTCTTCAAGACAGTTGCAGTTTATGCTTTCAATTCCATGGTGAAGTCTGCTCTTTTACTCTGATGAGGGATTTGACCACTTGTTCGGCGCCACTCCTTAAGTCGAACAGACGGGAACATTATCTGACGAAAAAGTATGTAGAAATCATGATACAACATTAATTCGTATTTTGATTTCCGCCGGAGGTTTTAGATAATAACGACATGATTATTATAGACCTGGTGAAAGCCGAGTTCTGATGTAGTCAGGAGATTTGTGTTCACAGCTGGTCATTGCGTGTGGCGTTACATGATATATGGGGATGTCAAATAAATTAAAACCTATTCACGATTTTCGATTCAACAAGTAAAATTTAATTGATAAATTATAGTCCTTTATAATTCATATATTGTACATGAATAAAAGTTATCTCTCATGTTTTAGGTTATATTCATCCATACATTCTCCTTATCGAGTGAAGTTTCAATCAATAGTTCGATTTTGAAACTCAACATAATATAATGAATGACTGTAAAATTTTATGGAAAAAATGATCGAAGTTTTTTTCATATAGCAATCGTTAGCGAGGATGTGACGAACTCAAAACCAAAAAGTTGTGCCCCCTCCCTTGGGAATTTTTAGGAATTTCGGGTATTGGTTTTACATCTGCAGGTAAAGCTTCATGACGTTTTCAGTCGCTGGTTCATTTGTACTCATTTCCGGTTCTAGTTTTTGCACCGTCCTTTTCTAACCTCAATCCAAGAGATCTAAGGTATTGCCTAACCAAGCCTGTACTTGAAAATATACTCTTCGGATATGGAGGTGACGGTGGTAATGAAAACAGATTAATTTAACGTTTGGGCGCAGGTTGAGTAAATTTTTTGAAACGGAGTTGAGGTAGCGTGTCTGTGCAGGTGGAACCATCGTATAATGCTATAATAGCTGTCTTTTTTCTTGAAATTCCTGCAGTATTTCGGAAAATCTCATCATTTGCGAGTAGCTTTAGGAGTTTTCATTTGCCTTGGATGTAAAGAGCCGAGGTGGTGTCGCATCCGCTCAATATTAGGACACTGAAAAGCGCTTTGTCTCTGTAACAGTGAATCGTAAGAACAAAAGTACATTTATCCTTGGTAGGTTTTTTGCGGTTTTTTGAAAAAGAGGAAAAAGTCATTTTTGGCAACTTTGGCACCCTCAGCTTTTGATATTTTGATTGTTGTGCAACGACTGCACATGATAATATTGTTGTCTACACTTTTTGCTCACAAAATTTTTCTCTACGATCTACCGTTCTCGCGAAAAATCAAATCCAAAAAAATTTCAATATTTCTAAAAATGTGTAATGGTGGGGGTTATAATTTTTTGGTTTTAAGCTCGTCAGATGCCCCCTAACGATCTGTAAAAAAAGCTTTAGCTTTAGTAATTTTTTTCCACAAAAGCCATAGTTTTTTAACGATGATAGTTTGATAGTTTTTGTCGGTAAATCAGCAATTTATTTTGCTTTTATTTACTCCATAAATTGAATCGAGCTTCAGTTGAAAGATTTGGGAGCGGAATATTTTCAGTCCAGTCATACCATCATGTCGCCCGATTCCGCCCACCTCCAAGGAGGTTTTTGATTTCAATGATTAAAAAAAACTGTACAAATGGCGAATTCATCAACGGTGGTAGGTGTAAAAGAAATGATTCTACAGGAGTTTTTTTGTGCTGACAGGATATTTATTTACTATAGAGTCTTTCAATCCAAAACTTAATTATTATAAGAATGACAATCTTCTTATTGGATCAAAAGGTGTAGGTAAGGAATTCGATTGCGATTTTATTTTAACCGATGATTAACCATGTTACATCATTCCGAGACTTGGATTGATTGTGGTTAGTGATGAGCGAGACTGGTGTTGGTCTTGGACTATGCAAGAACAAGACCAATACCAAGACCATATCCTGCAAGACCAAGACTTCGAGAGCCTTGCGAACAGAAATGAACATTGCTTAGGATATATGAAAAATTATAGCGTTCACATAGTAAGTTTTTTTTTAATCTGGTGTCACGTGAATGGGTGGCTTCTAGTGTATTTATCAAATAAATCTAGATTCTTCTTCGCGAACAAAACTGCTTCATGGTTTGCAAGCAAGTAGTTTGCTTGATATTGAGGATACCTACTAACATTCTCTTTTGTAGAATATTCTTTCAAAGTCAGGTGATGCCGCCCTGAAGATGATTCCGTACATTAGCTTTGTATCTTCTTCACTTCAGATATACCAATTCCTAACTCAACTGGACTGACACATTTTTGAATCACATCCAAGGTTTTTTTGCTTTCTTGAGCTGTCTTTGGCTTTATCACAACAATTTCATCAGCTACCATACAATTCGTTTTAGATTATACATATTACTTTTTCTATAATGAGTCATTATTTAATTCAAATTCGCAATGAACGTTAGTTTATATGCAGTAAAGGCTGAAGCTCTGGAATCGCTTATTTTTAGACTGAATGAGTCAAAAAGTAAGACAACACTCTCACATCCTATTCCCAGTTTGGATTCAACAGCACATCAGGAAAAATCAAGATTCTGAGAGTAGGAAGTAAGTATTTGCTTTAGGGATTATGATAATATATCATGAGTCCGCTTCTGTAAATTGACAAATATCTTGTTATACACTAAATCTACAACAAATTTAACTTGTTCGTATTCAAACAGGTGAAAGATAACCAGAATCAGAGGCAAACGATTTAATATTTACTCACTCTATCCCGTTGCCGTAAAAAGGAGGCTTCAGTATGCCGGCTGGAAATGCTGGAAATAATTTCAAAGATTTATTTCACTGATTTTATTACGTAGATAAAAAGACTTACTGACAGAATTCAACGTGGCTGAATAAAACGCGTTCACTGTAGTAGCGGAAGCGACCCACCTGCAAGAATAAAACGTAATGCATGTTTACCATAAAGTTACATACCAATTACCTATTACGATCGGGTTTCTTCCTAATGTTTTCCAGATTTCTACGTACAGCTGCATTCGTTAGATTCAAATACGTTTCGAATAAGTTACCTTCGATAACGTGAGCCTGAAACAATTTTCAAAATACACTCACGAATAAATTTCACAGTTATATATTTTTTTTATGTGTAATTCCACATTAATCACTGAACCAAGTTCTTCCGAAATTTTTGCCGAATGACGCAAAATTAGATATGTAATTAGATATCCAATATAACACAAGTTCTAGTCGCTCGATTGTGAAGTCACTAGCCAGAAGCTATGTTGCAGCTGGTCCCCATAACTGCAATACCGACAGTAATACACAAGTTTTATTTATTTTTTAGAACATATATAAGGACTTTCCGTTTAAACGGGGTTTCGAGACGTGGACACTAAACGGTACTGTTGTAAGCTTCGTCTCTACTTCAAGCCTTTTGTTGATGACGTAACACTTACGTCGTCAGCGTAGATGCCTTGTATTACAGAAGGTACTGTTCTAACACAGTTCCTCAGACCATGTTTCGGGTGTATTTATCATGCTAAATGTGATTTTATAGTGTATTTATCTAAGGGATGGCCAAAATTCAGAGTTTCGAAATGCTGCAACATGTTTCCTCAGCGTCTTAGGTGAAAACTAATGGTAGAACTGAATTTCTCATCCATGAGAGTGTATTTTGACGCAGTTATATCGGAATCGATTAGATCGACGAAAGTCATTATTTTTCCATACCTATCCTTTATGAAATTTGAGAAAATGCGAAAATTGCCGAAAGCTCATGTAACTGGTGGAACTTGTTCTATCTGATCTCAGAAGGTTGTGGATACCAATTTAGGGTGATTTTATAGTGTATTTATCTAAGGGATGGCTACCCTTTATGAAATTTGTTGTTATAGAAATAGAAATTTGCTGTTATAGAAATTCTACTTGACTTACCTCTTCACCTCTATTTGGAAATAGATGGGCAACATACATGCTTTTGCTTACGCGATGCCAAAAGCAGGCATTATGGAGCAATAGGTCGCTCGAAGACCCAGAAAGTCACAGTATCCTGTAGATGATCTCTCGACATTTCAGAGCCGTAATATACTGTTGCAACCCGAAGCCTGAACTATCTGTCAATCTCTGGTTCTTATGCAACTATTCTTAAGCGAGGTATGTGAGGTATGTGCATTTGAGCTGTGTGCTAGCAGACCGATATAAACTTTCTCCGTCAGCCAAGCGGCTCTAAAAGCGATTGACTCTTATCGTTTCAATTCAAGGATGATATTGAACTGACAAAAAGCTCTTGCATACCTAGGCAACAAGAACAAAGTGAATCTTATCTGAATACCCAGCCATTCGGTCATCGAGGGAAGTGAGGCAGAAGACTGTCTAGCCAGGGAGGGTGCAGCTCCAAAATTCATCGGACGAGAACAAGGGCTTGGCGTATCTGCAACCACAGCTAAAATAGCTATATCATGTTGGACTGAAAGTAGAATACCTCAGTACTGGCAGGCAGTCGAGGACACTCACTGTCGGCTGATGAAACGACAGAACACGTTTTCTGTGATTGTCCAGTTTGGGAAGGAATCAGATCTGAGACGTTTGGTAAAACACCTCCTACGAGAAGATCTGAACAAAACCTCAAGCAAGATCATCGGTTTTGATAAAAATACTGCACTATAATTAGAATTGAGCCACAGTAGACCATATGGTTGCTCCTCGCAGAAGAGATCATGTCCCTCTACCGTGAGCATCAATCTACTAAGTTGAAGTAACAATTATTGGGTGAAGTTGCATGTCATTAAGTAAGGTTCGTTATTTTATATAACGTTAAATGTAAACGTGCTTCAAAAACATGTCTTAATAATGATAAATTAATTAATCCTAATCTCCAGTCATCGTTAATTCTGCTTAGTTGCAGTAAATGCAAGGTGGTGTGCACACCGAATATATCTATTTATAATTAGAGACGTTTGAAATTCCCCGCTTAGTTCTAAAATTTATTCTTGAACACAAAATGTTTCTAATGACGTATTGGGTAATAAATCATATTATGAAATATGTGGTTTTACTGAAATCGATTTGACTCCCTAAACCTATAGCCGGAAACGTTTTGAAACCAGAACGCTGCGAATATTATATTGTTTTCAATATCCCCGTTTCCGCTGAATGCAACACGCAAACTGTCTAAAACATAAAATATACAGGGCGTGTTAATAAAGTTATCTATAAAATATAATAAAATGTAATTCAGTAAATCATACAGGCTAAATGAACATTTAGCATTGGAGAAAATTTCACGTGCAACTAAAAAAAAATATTCTCAATGAAATTAACAAATTAACAGATAAGTTAATTTAAATCGTGTGATTTGCATAAAAGGGAGTAGGTGAAGTACATATCGTATCCATCCAGTCATTTTACTTGTATGTGAAAACGTTGTTGTAGGATCCTGTATAGAACAGTGGCGGCTCGTGAACTTTTTAAGAGAGGAGGCTGGACATAAAACGTTCTTGTAAAAATATACTCTATTCAGCCAATAAATTTAACTTTTGCACAGCGACCGTACCAGCTACTTAAGTGACAAAATTAATTGTTGCCAAGCAAGAACCAACGTGGAGGTGTAGAGTTTCTCTTGGCAAACAATTTTTTTGTTCGTTTTTTTCTTTGGATTTTTGATATTTTTTATTTTTTTTTGAAATTTTTCATATTTTGTTTTTTTCAATTATTTTTATTAACTTTTTTTATATATTAACAGAATTCTACGGTCTTTAGTTTGCGAAAAGTGATTAATAATATTATCATAAAATGTATCATTTTATTTAAATGTTTTACTAAATCTTTTTCAATAGATATCAAACTAACATTGTATAAACGATTTTGACCCATTGTATTTCGCATGTAAGTTTTAATTCGTTTGAGAGTAGAAAATGATCTCTCCACCGATGCCGACGTGACAGGAATGGTGACTGCCAAACAAAGTAGTTTATAAAACTGAGGTAAAACTTGTTGCAAATCATTGTCTATCATATATTTTATCATATCGGCGTGAATGTCGTACTGGCCTAAAATATCTTTCTCCGAGTAGGTATATAACCCATAATTCATTTTTTCATATTTTATCAAAAAATTTATATTTTAGAACTAAGTTATCTAAAGGTATCTCAATTTGACCTTTAATAGTATCTAAAATTTCATAAAAAAAGTTGTTTATAATGTAGTTTCTTGTCTACCAAATTATATGTTTTCCTCCTTTAACAATATTCTGTTTACCGGTTAATTTAAACTTAATACTCGATGTAATATGTTCCTGCGATTTTTCATGTCTGTCTATACCACGAGCTAAATTTTTCAAATCATCATAACCCGAGTGCCCCCAACATGAAGTTGTATCAGATGTAAATAGCAAGCAATATAATTTATTGTGTATTTCGATTTTGAAACATACCTGCCATCGTCAGCACTAATCCTTTCAAATCCGGTAAAGTCCGTTTATTTTTAACAAAACACTTTTCTATCATATGTTAATCCACTAAATGAATTTTCTAAGAACCCAGCAACTAAGTCACTCATCATTTTAACGTTCACCGATTAGATAAATTATAACTTAACTACTTAACCTTACTTCGCCTTGCGATACAAAAACAAGAACTAACGGAACACGACACTTGTCGCATTCTTCTAGCGGAAGGGCGGTAGCAAGTAATCGTATTTCATTCGACCAACGATTCCGTACGAGAAGCTAGCCTCCATAGGGTGTTGCTGTATTCGCTCTTTTACCCTATCTGGCAATTGAACTGCTTGGAAAACGGCAACTGTGTTGACTACACGTATTTAGCGTTTGAGATATATAGAGAATCTAGCCTCTGGCCACTGTTGCCAGATTAAAAATAACTACTGAGAACGGGGAATTAATTGTAAAATTTAAAGAATTATCAGAGAAACAGGAAATTAAATGGAGAATGATCATTAACATAAATTGGTGAGGAGGCTGAGCCTCCTTAGCCTCCTTCGAGGAGCCGCCACTGGTATAGAAAATTATTTAATTAATGATTTTAACTAATTGTTATTAGAACTAGATTTAATGTGTTTATTTTGAAACAATATATTATATTGTTATTTTGCTGCAAAAACCCTGAATAATCCGCTCATGTACAAATAAAAAACGGGTAGGGTAGCTCGCAGAAATAATGGGAATGTTTTCCATTCACCTTTATGTAACAAAATTTCGTACAAAAGTGTTACGGAATATTTTAATTTGTTTACAATGCACTTTCCGGGCAACTCTATATCCGATGACTATTAAAAACACATTCGATGTACATTACTTCCATTATTACACAAAATTTTCAATAAATGAATTAATGTCTCGAATTATAAACCACTGGATACAGTTACAAGTTATCAACACTCTCGAATGAAAACAATGTAGAATAGAATTAAAATATAATTAAATCGAATATTCATACATCATAACATTGATTGAAGTATAATTTGGTACATGGGGTGATGGCAATTTCAGTTTTAGTGTTTAACCACGTTCTCCAATATATGATGTGTGATGTCTAGATCAAACATTTTGGATATTTTTGCAATTATTATCAACTAAGTCCTGCCTTCTCTTAACATAATTTTGGAAATAGTATGGTCGTTAATTTCCAATCTCGGGAATAACGAATTTCTATCACCACAAAACTTCCTTGGATTTGTGAAAATAAATGCTTATATGCCAAAGCTACTCTAACTTCATTAGATGAAAATGGTTGTGAATATTCATTTATTTACTCAAATAATGCTTCATTATGGAATACATACTAGTCTATTCATAAGACAACTTTTAGAGGGGAGCTACGGCTGCTTTCCATATTTCATCGAAAACATTGCACATTCCCAACCAACTATCTCCTCTGACGCCTAACCTATTAACATTGTTCACAATATAATTTGAACGGTCAATGGCGGGCTTAGGAAAGGGTAACAGGGGCTAAAGCTCAGGGGCGCCCACAAAATAATAATTTCAAATAAAATTAAGAAAACAATAACCCAGAATGGTCTGTCACATATATCGCTGCTTAGTTTTATTGAGAGTGATTTACTATGGGAACTAGACTTTACCTAAATAAATAATCTACGATTTTGCATCGAAGAAAGCAAAGGATCTTCCACTCAGCGGAAATGAATCTGCTTTTTTACTTTTTATTAAGCTATTGCATATAACTTTTATCGCGGGCTTTGAGCGCGGCGACCGAATCAAGAAAAAAAAACAAAAGATTTAGATTTCCGTAGCGGAAATCTAAAAAAACAAAAAACAAATACTGTAACGAAATATCCTGACACCCACCATTCCGCCTACCATGTAGCTCGGCCGAGCTTAAAATGGTCGAAATGTTTCGAAATGTTAACTTTGAATCTTTTAAAAGGTCGTGATAGCCCCAAACTGGGTCGAAAACTGTTTTGAATTGGTTAATTTTCGATAAATCGAATGACGTTCACGTGAGAAGCGCGTAGCTCGCGAGTTAGAAAAAGTGCAAATTTACGGTACGTAGAACGTCTTAACAAAGACTTTTCGCTCCATGTCGTTAGTTTATGAATGGGGCAAACTAAATAGCATAGTCTTGGGCCCCAAAATGTTGATTAAATAGGAAAATTTAACTAAAACAGTTTTAGGTATTCTCAGCTGTCACCTACTAGCAACTGGCGTGCCACGTACGAAAGGGAACTTTCTAGCTACTTAAATATACCGAAAGCGGGTAAAAGCTAGCGGCCCATAGCCCAAAATACTTTATTACAACTGGCGCCGGCCGCACGGGGTTCGAAACGGCCCCAAATTAACAAAATAGAGTTATAATGTATAAACTCTAACTTACGTGCAGCGAGCTCCTGGAGGCATATGTCAAAATGTTTGCGTTCCTAGCTAGTTACATAAGGCGTCTGGCGTTCATGCAATTGTGTTTTTATACAATTCGAACCTTCTAATTTCGATAGGCCACGTGAAAATCACGGAGCCGGAAGCGTTATCGAGATCTGAACGTTAAAACTTTCGTATAAAATTGTGTTTGCAAGTAACTGTCACCATAGATAACTCTACTACCGGTAGTAGAGTTATCTATGCTTGTCACAGAATACTCTTCATAGAGATCAAGATGATACTCTTACGTGACGCCTTTTATGTTTCCCCTATGTGGAGTCTTTTGGTACTACACTATATGTTCAACAGTCGATAGAAAATTTGATTTTGAGGAAAAAAGTTCCTATTAACATATATGCAGACGCTTAGTTTTTGAGATACAGGGTGTTGAAATCGGAACAAAAATTTCGTTTTTTGCAAATATCTCCGGAACTGTTTATCATACAGAAAACATCTTTTGCAAAACATTTTCTACTCATAGCAAGCTATGTTCTATGCGAACAAAAAATTTTTTTACCCATAATTCGTGAAGATTTTGAAGGGGTAGTGGATGTTTTTCTGCCCAACTTTTTCCAATTGGCGTAGTGCTATGCAATAGCTTTACCGCGGCAGTTCCCGAGTGCCACACGTTTCATTTTTATTTAGTGTAGGTATATATCTTATTCGATACAAATTTTTCGTCAGGTAGTGAATTATTTGATGTCTGTCTCTGTATGTGTTTTATTCCATCTAGCTATTGCCTATACTTCTTTGTTGCCCTGGGGCCTTCACATACTAAATCCGGCCCTGTGTAGGGTGAAAATATTCATAATCTGACAATAATTGACAGAGACATGACCAAATCTTCAAATTTTCTAGAATGGTTCATCTTACTTATATGTTTCATCTTTGACTAACGAATATGTGATTAATAATGTATAAAATAGATACATACCAGTTTATAATGATCATCCAACTGCGTAGCGTTCAATATCCATCCAGGATAACCTACGAAAGCTCTAATTGCATAAAGCTTGCTGATAGTTTTTTCACGTGTAGCTGTGTCCATCCAATCCAATTCATGAACGGTATCTTCAAATGCCTTACGTATATCTTCGAGCATCTCCAGGGCCTTTGGATACAAAATACTTTAAAATTCATGTTCAATTCACTTCTGAATTATTTGTTAATTCTCAGGAGATGTGTTATTCTGTTGTACAAACTGATAGTAATCAATTATTACTTCATTGCTACTTTTAGAACGGCATCAGACGGTATTTAGCATCGTACAATTATTATGAGTGATAAAAAGCCTTACGTATTCTTGAACCACACCAAATATTGACGTTAAGTCTTCAGTTTCCGGCTGTTGTGTTTGCGACAACTCTAAGTTTTATGCTTTCACCGAAATTTGTTGATGCAATCTAGCATTGTTATCAACGTCCGTGAGTGTGAGCTCCAAGAATCTCAGGCCTGATTAATTTTCCTGTGAAATGTTAGGTACTTTATAGTTTATAGTCTATCTTGACCCCAGAATTTAATAAAACCTGCAACTCTCAAAGTTTTAATTGGAGCTGCCGTTCCTTTTCTCATTTCATCTTTAAGATTATATTTCCGTAAAGCATGAACAATTTTATGCCTACAAGTGGACAATGAGATGAATTTGTTCTATTAGATGCTTAGCTGTATATTTTCTAATGAAGTCTCCTCTAAAATCAAAACATGATTTGACTCTCTTGAGCATCTAGAGTCTTCGAGCCTACGGATTTGATTTAATGTATGAAATTGAAATAGTTAGATAGTCAGTTCTAGTATTCAACAGTATTTGCTCTGTGATTTGTTGATTTATTAATATAAAGTTTAGTACAGTCATTTTATGGATTTTTTTGAGATTTGGTACTTTTTTTTCCGACTTACCGGTTTGAAAATACAGAAAGTTAGGAAATTTTCCGTAGGTTACGAAAAAAATAGTGGCTGAAAACCTCCAATGAAGGAAAATGTCTTAATTTATATATATATACGATTTTCCGTGTTTTCCGAGAAAGAACACTTATATCTTCGAAAATAAGCATTTTAGAAGGAAAAGTCTAAAACAAAAGTTGTTCAGCATTAAATTTTACATAGGAATTGACTATTCTGAATCTAATTTTCATCGAATTTTCCAAGCATTGGATGGGAAAACAAAATATTTTCGAATAAGAACTATATATGAGAAAAAATTGCATTTGGCTGGTAAATATGGTATGATAATTTTATATTGGGGTATATATTGTTACTGTAAATGATTATAATTAAGAATTTTCCAATATTTGCCTTAATTTTCCGGGTTAGGAAAATTTTTTATTTTTTTTGTTCAATATTAGTGTATGATATGTCGATTTTTAGGTTTTATAGAGCTCTGATAACGATTTTTCAGTTCATTTTGTCGTGAAAAGTCATTGAAAACGTACATTCGGAAAATGGAAAACTTTGTTTTTTTTATTATGGCATGTGACAGATCAATTCTTATGTTTTTTAGGGTTCGGAAAACATTTTTTTAGTTAATTTTGTCACGAAATTCAATTTCCTAACTTTCTGTATTTTCAAACCTTAAGTCGGAAAAAAAGTACGACCAATCCATAAAATGACTGTACTACTTGAGAGGATTAATATAATTTTACACCAAATCACCAAATCAGAGCAAATTGTTTTCGGTGGATAGAATGTATTTTACAACCATCAATTTTGATAGCCAGGTTTCCATGGCCAAACGGAACAAATTGGTGAGCTGCCCACTTTAGAGTTTTTCCTCTAGATTATGGTTAAATAATATTACAGTTGCCGAAATTCCACTTTAGATCACAATGGAAGGGCCCTCCTAATATCGCTATCATCGATAACCATATGCCTGAAATTCTTACATCTGCTTGATCTCAAAATATAAAGACTATGGGGCCGGACAGGATTCCATTTATTTACCTCAAGAAATGTGCTCCAGAATCATTTACAGGTTGTTCACCTTTTCTCACGAACGTGATGTGTTTCCTCCCAGCTGGAAGACACTACCAATTCCAAGTAGTAACTTTAAGTAATGGGGGAGGCTATGAACATCGAGCTCACCCATTATCAAGAGAACTGCAAAATCATAATCGACTGAAAATAACGCTTTGGTTGCCAGAGATCTATTGAGGAATAAGGGGAATTCCTTGATGTAGCAATGGAAATCTCTAAAGCATTCTACCTAGTCTCGAACTTTGTCGTTCGCTATAGAGTTTTGTGTTACAGATACAGAGATCTCTCTGATACATTGGATATCATATCTGGTGTTCCACAAGGATCTGTCTTGTCACCAACTTTATAATTGCTCCTTATCATCGATCTGTTGAACGTCCACAGATTTGCGTATGATGCTACACTTGCTAGCGTTTTCTCCTCTAAAGTACTCACCAATGAAGCCAGAGGTGCAAAACCGAGACCGGTCGATTCAATAAACGACGAAGAGGCAGGAATTTTGAATTTGCGATTTGATAATCTAGTAGAGCTTAATTCAACCAAAACTCAACCTTGTATTTTCCCCAGGAAGGTGGATCCCACAATTCCTAATATGACGATGCCACGGAAACTATTCCTATACCGTCCTCAATATCGATGCTTGGTATAACCATCAACAGTATCCTCTCATGAGACAATTACAACTGCTTTACAGAAAATTGGTTTTCTATTCCGTGCCAAGATCTACTTTCTAATGCCTGCACCTACTCATGATCTACAAAGCATAGATTCAACCTGTCCTGGAGTACCTACTGTTCGCATGTTTGAAGTTTAACTCCCAAACATATGCTAAAGTTATTAAATTATATTCAGAAAAGAGCTTCCATCTGGTTGGTGATTCCATACTTTTGAATATATTGAGAAAGATGGTCGATGCTTTCCTGTTCTACAGATTTATCCATGGTTGGTGGTCATCGAAAATTATTATTCCACCACGAAAGAGTCCAGGTAAAGCTCCAGACCAGCGAATTCCTTTCTACCCGACTTGATTCTTGTAGCGAACGGAGAAAATGTACAACTTTTTGTTTCAAGAAAAATTTCAATGTCTTCACTCCCAACATTCTATCGCCGGCTTACGCGATGTTCTGTGAACATCTACCTCTAGTGTGGTCAAAATATTCTGGTGTAGTTAAAGGCAAAGTGAATCGTTTCTGAATTATTTCTTTATTCACCGTAATGTATAATGTCAGTAGCAATTTGGGTTAAGAATGAATAATGAAATGGATATGTAATAAATTAGGTTCAATTTGTGTTAGTAACATTCAAAAACGAATGAAAGGAACACTTACCTTGTTACGGTAGAACTTATCAAAGTGCGATTTCACGTAGAGGTAGCTCAAGGCAAGCCCAAAATTAGCATTAACATTGCTAGTACATCCTTTCCACCTGGGAGTCTTAGACTGGAGCCCCAACAATTGTTGAGAAAATTCAAATCCCAACGATCGGAAGTTGGCTAAAGTAAGTGGGGCAACCGTTGAGAATACGCTCCACCATAGGAATCGCTCTGGTAATATAATTACACACATTACTTCTATTCCCGAGGTATACGACGTTTTCCAACAGACAAAACTTGCCTTTATCACACCCCATACCTTAACTTCACATTACTCTAATGATTATAACTACATGAATGCTTTATAAATTACGAGATGTATAGTGTGTGAGGAAATTAGGTAGTTTGTAACATTAGAAACGTTCAGTGATCTATTTCTGAACATGTTAAAATGTAGATTTCTACATGATGGTGAAATTGTTCAAAATTGGATACATGTGAATGCTATTCTAATTTTTAGATATGAGGGGAACCTTCAAGTAAGCTGAGCTCGTCATTATAGAAATGATTGTCATTTCTCGTAAGGGCTGTGCAAAATAATAGGTGCAAAATTATGGCTCATTTCGTTACTTCAAGAAACAAACACATATAATAACTTGAATTAAAATTGTGCAGATATATTCGACCTATTGATTTTTTTCTCTAATAATAACAATGTCTTATCAAGAATAAAATTATACACTACTATGTTGACATCACTTTTGTTACTTGAGTTTCAGCTTTATTACGCCATCTTCAGACGGTATTCAAATACAATTGAAATACACAACTTCAACTAATATAAATATCGGTAGCAAAAGGCTACTATGGTCGGTCATTCGTGAACTTAGAGGATTATCACTATAGGATTACATGGTGGATTTTACATTCAAATAATGATGATTTACTTGGTGATAACAGTATACCGCCTACAGTTATCCTTTGCTGCCGACAAGTATTTATAGTGCAAGTTATGTATTTTAATTGTATTTGAATACAGTGGCGGCTCGTTAGTTATAAAAGAGGGTGTGCACAAGAAAAAACTTATCTATTTTTTGTAGATAAAATCCATTATATTATATTTCATGCTGGAAAAAATGTTTATGACTTTTTTGTCGAAATTCAGGATAGAACTTTTTTCTATTGGTAGGACCGCCAAAGCGTTCAGTCGATCTTCTGACATTGTGCTTCTCAGAAAAGTTTTAATGCGTTTGAGGGTGGGAAAACATCGTTCACATTCTGCTGTCGACATGGGCGTTGTACAAATAATATCCAACAGTTTATATGCTTCCGTCAAAACCTTTTTAGGTTGTTATCTGTTATGATCACTAAAAGTAGCAAATTACCACCTACGTAACGCATATCATCGGGCTCATAAATTGCTGAAAGTTCACATAGGATAAGATTTCACAATTTCATCAAAATGTTTTTGTGGAAATGCATATCTATAAGTTTTAAAATTTTGAGAATCAAATAATTTTGCTGCACTTAAGTGATGCCTAAAATCAAATCGGTCGCTAATTTGGCTTAAAATAGTGTCTCATAATTCCTTTGGAATAACAGCTCTGTTATCTCTAGCTGTCGTTTTTTGTCTTTTCCTAGCAGGTTCTTCATTATTGCATCCTTGATTGTCGTTGTCAGTAGAATTTCTAATTCGAATAATTTGCTGTTGGAATTGTTCAATTGCCTTTTGCAGTTGGGCACTGTCAATCCCGCGCATTTGAGTCTGATTAAATAATATTTCAACGTGTGGCCTGATGAAATGAAATATTTTCCACCAGTAGAGAAATTTCGAGCCATTGAAATGTTTCAATAAACCACTTGCTTCACTAATAATAACTGAATCAATCCCATCTTCGTCAATAATTTTGTCTAAACATTAGTTGAAAGAATCCTGGTGTTCAAATAAGGTCTTCACAGTTCGACCAGCGTGTAGGAACAGCGCGTGGTAATCTATGTTTGACTATTTCATCAAGAATTACCGTTTTGGCGATCGAGAAAAAAGCTTGAAAATGACTGCGAATTTGCAAAGAAAATTTTTACTCTTTTATTGCACTGTGCCGCTCGCTCAATAATTAACTTGTTATCAGACCCAGAAGGACAATTTAATATAGTTTGCAATTCATTCAGCAATGTTTTTGCTAATACATCAGCATTATGTCCACCCGGCTTAAAAAAAGACCGAAAAAAAATTTGTCCATTAAACACGTATCGAATAATAACAACCATTTGCTGATGATTAGAGGTGTCTGTAGTTTCATCGGCTTCCAAAGCAATGACATTTGCAGATTTGATTTCTTTTAATATTTTTTGCTTGTAAATTTGCAACATTGCATTTAGCAATTCGTTCTGAATAGTTTTTGAGATGCCTTTAAACATTTGTGAACCCGAATATTTTATATATATTCCAAGCACAGCGTCTTATTCAGCTGCAAAGTTGATTAAGCCTACATAAATACCTGGATTTTCCGACGTCAATGTCTTATCATGGCCTCGTAACGCCAATTCAAAGGTTCCGTAAAATTGTATACACATTATCCGGAGCAAAATATGACGATTTTTTTCCACAACTTCTTTGTACTTAATTTTATGTCGCAAATAAACACTGACTAACTATTCACGTATGTCCACTTTGCCTACAACACTAAAATCCATGCATGCATTCATGTGAGAAACGGAATTTTCCTCTTTCTTTGTCCTCCTGCGATGTGTTTTAAATCATTCAACCCTTGTTTATTCCACGCACTAACCTCTAAAACTAAGCACATAACACATATTCTTGTTGAATTCTCTATTGTAAGTTCGGGTTTTACTTGTGGAAGTGTAGTTTGTTTGAGAATCAGGAAAAGGCCTTCCTTTCTTTTTGATTAAAAGTTTTTCCTCAAACGATAGTTGGTTTTTTGAAAGATTTTGCACACAATTAACTTCCATCGTTTCAGACTTCACGTCTTCGAATTGAATTCACACACTGTACACTATGAAGGCAAAAAGTTTACTGGAGATAAGACGCTTTGTGCCCCGAACCGACGGTATAAACGCGTATGGCGAAAATAACCGTAGTCAGCCGTATAATACTTGAAATAGGTATACTTCAGAACGTTCCCCGGAACATTGTTTTGAGCGTTAGCATTGCATGCGCTTGACGTGCGGAATAAAATAATACACTGAATTACATGCGAATTTTCTTTCTGTAATTATCTTCGTGGTTGGGTGGGCTCGTGCCCTTGTGCCCTTCATTACCAGCCGCCACTGTTTGAATACCACCTGAAGATGGCGTAAGAACGCTGAAACTCGAAGAACGGAAGTTACAACTAGAAGAGATATCATCATAGTAGTGTTTTATTTTACAAAGAGGATGAAATTTCATATTACATAGACCACACAGTAAAGGGGGAAACGATAGAAAGTTTCATCAAGAGGTCAGCTTACTTTCAATTTCTTTTTGAATTTAATTTTCGATATTCTTTATTGTTTACAGATAGAATATCGCGTTGCTACAAATAGTAATATTTTAAAGTTTGAACTTACGAAGTGACAATTTACTGGTATTTGTAAGAAGTGCTGACAGTTTCTGTAAATACGGGAGGTCCAATAAGATCACTGTGTCTTTCTCAGTATTCAGGGCTACAGAAGTGTCGTTGAAAACTGTTTCTAGCAGTCTTGGCCATTCCACCTGTAGATATAAATGCAATGCATGAGATTAGCTTCATTATAGATAACAAAGAAGAGAGAATTCGCAATTTTGCTGAAAGGCGTATTCGTGTATCCAGTGTTTTGTTTTTAATCTTATTTACACGCTATAAGTATGGAAATGAGATTATGAAAATAGGAAAATAAGAAAATTCTCTTACGGGTATTCACATATTATAAAATTTCTATGAATTTTAGAGCAGGGTTACTTGTACAAAATGCTCTAACATTATTTGAATGGGAAAGTTACCAATAATTCTGAATTAGTAGCGTATGCCGTGATCACAAAGTACAAGCTCTACAGGAAGGTATGACTCTTTCCATTGAAATTTGGAGAAGAGTTCTGTCAGTTATATATCAGTCATGGCCTTAAAGGTGAAATGAAATTCAAGAGATGACATAGAGGATGTCAATTTGTAGAAAGAGTTGGAATTGATTTGATTATTGGAAAAATGTTCAAGGATCGTATTCAACTGACGAACAATAATGTCATATGTATCCTCAGTCTACAAAAAAGGAATCAACAAGACTAAGTAGACTTGGTTATCGATCATAGAATCATAATGAATGACGAGTTTTCTTTGACATGACACTTAAAACACCTAAGCTTCTGGAAGCCGTTTTGAAGTGGTACTGCCACATTGCCAAATATGAATACAGATGCGGTACCTACACATAAATAGATTTGTCCCTCACAGGTCTTGTGATGCATTTCCCAAAAAGCTCACCTTAAAATACGTGATGGTCCAGATGTGTATACTTGAAAAAGAACGCAGGATGATGACTGATTTTGTGTTACTTTTAGGCCAGTCAATATAGGTTTCCAAACAGTTTTTTTTAAGCAAATGCTACTTTATGGTCGATTCTTCATGCAAAATGTGGCGCTGAAAACGGTGGTGAAGTTAAAAATTTCCTAAAGTTGGTGTTATTGTTTATTTCTGCGTTTTATTTGCAAAATTATCGAAAAAAGCAAATGAGTCGTAATTGGTCTTAAATGGCCTGTTTTTTTAAATATCTATCACCATGCAAAATTTCATACGATGAAAAACGCAGATATAAACAAAATCATTTTTTGCATAATAATCGGCCATAAAATCGCGTTAGCCACGGAAAAACAATTTTCGTCTAGTTTTGACCCTATATTGACTGACCTATAAAGAAAGCAGATAATCACCCTTCATAAAATTGTAATAGTTCCATCTGACAAATTATGTGAAGCTTAAAGACCGACTGTTTTGCGATCTGATCGACCTCGGCATATTCTGTCACAGTAATGCCAACGACAAAGTCATATTCGCAAGAGGTAAGCTCGAGAACCTCCTCTGCTACATAGTTCAAAGAGGCGTTGAATATACTACAGAACGGTACTAATCGATGGGACCTAAGTAAATCCCACCAAAAGCACCTTATTTGCCTTTAAAAAAAGGAATCCTAACCTCAATACCATCGAACTGGATGGGAGCGTTATCGAGCGGAAGTCAGAGGTAAAATATCGGAGAATTGTACTAGATGAAAAACTCCTCTGGAGTAAACATTTAAACGAGATAATCACCAAAGCTACAAAATCCCTAATGGTGTGCAGAAGCTTTGCGGGAAAAAACTGGGGATATAACACTAACTCCCTGCGGTGAATGTACACATCAATAGTGAGACCAATCATTACATATGGATCAGTGGTCTGGGGTAGATAAATCTATCGAAAATCCAAAGACTAGCCTGTCTGTACATAATAGGTGCAATGAGAACATGCCCAACGGCTCCTATAGAATAAATCCTAAACTTCACACCTCTCTATATAGTAGTGGAGAATATGGTGACAAGGACAACCTATAGAATGACTAAGAGAGAACCATCAAACGTAAATATGGACCTCTCTCTGTAAATCAGTAAACCTGAGACATGCCCAAGATAAGATGGGAAAAAGGTATAGCTGCGCAAAAGAATTTAAAACGAAGCTAAGTCGCAAAAGTGAATTGGACGGAACACCATCCCTATACTCAGTAGAAAGGCCATAAAAATGGTACACTGATGGCTCCAAAACAACAGAAGGAACTGGAATAGGATATAGGTATATGGCCCTGGAACCAAATATTCTGAGAGCTCAGGCAAATCCCCGATCATTTTCCAAGAGGAGATTCACGCTTTAGGAAAATGTGTCCATTTCAATATAGAAAGAGACCTCCGTAGACAGGATCCTCATGTCGGATAGTCAATCAGCCATCAACGTGCTGAGCTCCCACGTAATCAGTTCCAAGATGGTCTGGGAATAGGTAGAAAAACTAGATGAGCTAGGTAAGAACAACACAGCCTATGGGTTCTGGGACACACCGGGGTGGAAGGTAACGGAAAAGCAGAACATCTAGCGAAAAAGGGGCTGAAACAATATTAACCTAAACCCATCTGCGGGATAAGCGCCAGCACAATACTGGAAGAAGTAGACAACAAAAGATCTCACCACTGGATAGGTTTGCAACGACTGAGGCAAGCAATGATACTTCTGGGAAACTACAGCCAAAAGCGATCTAATGACAGCATCAACGTAAGTGCCTGTTGAAAAAACACCTTGAGAGGCTCGGATTAGTACAAGAAGAACGGTGTAGGTTCTGCGAAGAGATGGACGAAACTTCTATCTACATCCTCGCAGAATACGCTACCTTGCAAAACCCAAAGGCGCAATACCTTGGGCATACCAAATAGAAGAGGGAGACTTACTTAACGCGAAACCATCCGACATACTGAACTTTCTTAAAGCCACAGGGTTAGAGGAACTGCTATAGCCGCTGAGATATACTGAACGGCGCAGCAGCAGAAAGGGACACAATAGATATTTTAGGTCGCAGTGTGCAAACATCCCCAACACAATAGAATGCACATTACAATCTGACAATAAAATATCTAAGACTTCAGGTGGAGACGTGAGTATAATACAAGAAATCGGAATATATTAAGATAGGGTTCCAAGACTAAGACGTGCATATCTGTTCAGAATAGAAGTTGAACATTCACAAACAGGTTCCAATGTAGGAGTGAATAACTGGCATGCCGATTTTACCTATAGTAATAGCTAATAGTGAAGTACCTCTTGAGGAAAATGATTATTGCTGAAGAAAATACAAGTGGCTGCATATTATGCATACCCTATTGCAAAAATATAGTCTGTCAAATACGCTTCATTGGGGAAAACATTATTTCAGTTAGTTATCAATTTGTAAAAGAAATTGTTTTGTATAGGTATCGGGAAAGAATAATTTCACTTACGAATCTCCAGGAAGTGTTATCTACGCCAGGCCCGTTCGTTAAATCCAAAAGGTTTACTTCATGGAATAGGTGTTGAGAGCTTCTGCGTACTTCTGAAGGGGTCATAACCTATAAATAAGTCCTGATTTACTAATGTCATCGACCGCCCACTTTTACATACATGGTTACCGTGTGATTTATGGAAAGCGTATTTGCATCGCGCGTTGTGTATATTATTCGCAAAAGCTAATGCAAATGTAATAGTGATTCATTTATTTATTATAGTAAAAGTGTGGTTTTCGGTACTGGCTTATATTAGCACAATATCTGTCGGGTAGGAGTTTTTCTGTATACAAGGTGTTCCATCTCAGACGAGCCACCCCGTATATTTCTTATCCCATAGTGAGTGGAAAAATCTCCCGAAACATGTCGAATGATTTTGTTTGGAGGACATCTTTTGACGTATATTTGAGGCTTGAACGAGCAACCCTCTAATATGGGGCGCTTCAACCCCTCAAAATTGAATAGAGGAGAGGGGTTGAGTGATACGTCATTTGAAAGGTCTTGGAAGCCTCTTTACAACGGTGTATGAAAAACGTAAATTTGATGAACCGTTTTCGCCAAAAATCAATTTTGTTGCTCGAATGCGCCACCTTGAATATTTCGGTTATTTAAACAATGTACAACCTCATTTTTATTAAGCCTTTTTTACAAACATAAACAATCTTCAAAAAATCACATTCGTAAAAAAATTGAATTGTGTTGTCATGCTTACAATGAAAAAAATTAAATCAAGCGTGTTTAAATCAAATGTTCAAATTGTCCTCCATTGACTTCCATACAATAATACAATCTTGACTGAAAACCGTCACTAACATGGTTCAGCATAATTGGAGTTATTTGACGACACTCATTTACAATTCGTTGGCGTAGTTCGTCCAAATTTTCAGGATGAGTCACAAAAATCTTGGACTTAAGATGTCCCCACAAGAAGATGTCCAGAGCGTTCAGGTCAGGAGATCGGGCAGGCCACTCCATAGGATCTCTTCTTCCAATCCAACGATCGGGGTATTGCAAATTGAGGTATTGGCGAACTGGTGCGGCGTAGTGAGGAGGAGCTCCGTCTTGTTGGAAATGCAATTGTTGTTCAAGTAGTAGAGGATCGTTTTCTAATTGTTCAGTTATTAACGGATCAATCGCATTTTCCAATATTTCAAGATAAATTTCGCCATTTAAATTACCAGGAATAAACAGAGGTCCAATTAGGTGGTCTCCCAAAATTCCTACCCAAACGTTTAGCTTTTCCCGATGTTGAGTGTGAGCTTCTCGAAATACATGAGGATTTGTATCGCTCCAAATTCTACAGTTATGCCGGTTAACCTCTCCATTAAGTAAAAAAGTGCATTCGTCAGAAAAGCAAACGTTGTACAAGAAATTTCGGTTATTGTTGATACGCTCTACCATAATTTCGCAAAACTCTTGCCTTCGATCCCAATCATCATCATTTTATTCCTGAATTAATTTAATTTTGTACGGATGGAACTTGTGCTTATGTAAAATTTTGAAGACAGTAGATTGGCTAATACCGGAAGCTGCAGAAAGTTTTTGTACAGATTGTGTGTTTGGCATAACTTGGACATGTCCCAATACCGCCACAGCTGCTCCTTCATCATTAACAATTCCAATGGGTGCCCTATTTTTTATCCATTACTGAACCCGTCTCCACAAATTTTGGAATCGATTCCATTACGTTCAGGATGGTTTTCGTTAAATATCCTTGCAGCCGCTCGGGCATAATTTTGATTTTGGTAATAAAGGCTAACCAGCTCAACACGTTCTTGCACCATATTTTTTGAAATGAGCTTGTACATTGTACAAATAACCGAAATATTCAAGGTGGCGCATTCGAGCAACAAAATTAATTTTTGGCGAAAACGGTTCATCAAATTTACGTTTTTCATAGCGCCCCCTATTAGGGGGTTGCTCGTTCAAGACTCAAATATACGTCAAAAGATGTCTCCCAAACAAAATCATTCGACGTGTTTCGGGAGAGTTTTCCACTCACTATGGGATAAGAAATATACGGGGTGGCTCGTCTGAGATGGAACACCTTGTATAATCAAGGTATTTCTGATTTAAATTGAGTAATATTATGATATGGTAGAGTTCAACTAGTCCATGAATTCAGAAAGTGTTGAAAAACTCAAATAGCATGGGCATTGGAAAGATTGCTATCAGATTACTATTATTAGGTTCCTACTGTGTCCTTCATAACTAATAACCCACTCGGCACTGTTTTACAGTATTATAAATTAATAAATGTAATGTCCATAAATGAGATCCAAAGGAGACTCTTTTAAAAAGAATTATATTTCCACAAGATTTCTATAATTCCGACCATTTATTTTCCTGATACGGATCTGTATTCCAATATGTTGCAAATAATCGATGCCAAAGGTAACAACTATCAACATGTGTCGGCTCTGAAATTGTGGTAATAGAAACCCTTTTCCAACTTTATTTTATGACTGTTAGAACACGTGCAGGGATTTACTTCTTACCTTCGCAATTTGCGTACTGAAATTTACAATGTCTTCAGCAAAATGTTCAGCCCCGGTGGAGTTGGCATACGCTCTTAACATCTTGGTGATGTACTTTTTATAGTTCTTTATCTCCGTTGAAAACTTTTCTGCTTGCAGCAAATAGCGTTCTCCGAATCCTGGCGATACTTGCTCTATCTGGAATGGATATATTTTATATATTTATTTCGAACAACTTGTTTCTTTATGGCTTGCTTAGCGTGTGTAAGTTTATGATTTTGAATCGAGGATGTAAAAATCTACTTTCAGATTCATGTTCAAAAGTTCAACATGATTACAAGTTCACTAAAGCATTATTGATTATATATAGCTCTTACAGCATAGTATGAACATACCACAATTTTGTTGACCGATGAATTTCGGACATCCTCAGCGACACTTATGCCGAATAGAATACTGATTCCTAGTAATCTGCGTGTTTTACCCAAGGTATATAACCAGTCAAAAGTGTCTGCCGAATTATTCGAAGTTGGGAATTGGGATAGTCCTAGAGAAGTGAATAAATCCATGATTGGTGCAATTCCTTTCGATTCCAGCTTATCTGAAATCAATTATTACCATCTGCAGAAAAACCAGGAAGCATATTTTCTGGTTTCGATTAGTTTCTTGTTTTCAACTAAAGGAATTCCAATGGAAATGTAAGTCACTATAGATTTGGTACTTTGCCATTATGTAATATTAAACCTGATCATAACTTCTGGGTGAGACCTAGAATACACAATTTTATCCACAACATGTATCCCAGAAGTAGCCAAGATGACCGACAGGGATCCCTCCCAGGGATGAGTATGGAAAAATTGTGTTTCAATACTTTTTCGATCATGAGAAATTCGAATTAAAACTTTAGTTCTAACCTTAGATCATGATTAATCACGGAACAAAGTGTGGAGACCATGAATTCTGCTCATCCCATAGTCAATGACTACTGCAGTTTGTATCGGTCTCCTTCTGCGATGCTGCTGAACAAATTTCATAGATTATTTCAACTTTTTGGAAGGGGTGGGTATGGAAAAATCTTCTTCATTTTGGTCGACCTCATCAAATTTGATGAAACTTCGTATTGATACAAATCCAATACTCTCACAAGAAATTACGATGGACGACTTGGATTGCAGATGAATGCAATAAGTAAATCAATTGTTCTTCAATGGGTTTGCCGATAGAAATGATTGTGAAAGATAGTTAATTAATGCATTTTCTATCGATAGGAAGAATACCATCAGCTTCAGATAAATGGAAACATATTATTTCAGTTTCGAGGTTCATCACATTTGTTATTTGAACTGGTTCATTCGATATGAGTGGAACAATGTGTGTTTCACTCCTGAAAATACAATGGACGGAAAAACTGATGTGACAGTATAGAACCAGATTTTTGAAGAAGAACTCTTATATTTATCCTGTTCAATGAAAGAAAGTAAGTGTTGAGCGAGGTTACCTTTCTGTTTGTTCAGTAGTTCTATTGGTTCGGTATAAAAGACTGGTTTGTGTTTGAAAACTGAAGGAAATTTATTAGATGCAGTTATAAGTTACCTTTGCGTTGAGAAGGGAAGAAAAAATGTTGGTTAATGAACCAATTAGCGTACCTATCTAGTCTGAGCTCCTCATATCTCGGAAAGTTGATTGAAAGATAGGGATTCAAGAACTTTGAAGATGTATCGTATATCACGAATGCGTTTGCCTTCAATGGAATATTATGCTCTCCCCGGTTGAACAAAGGGAATTTTATTTCTACTATTTGGAATTAATTCGATCCGCAGGATATGTTTGACCAAATCATATTACATTTGATCAGAGGTAATTATATTCATGATATTGCTATTGATGTCTTTGAACTGATACCCTCAAACGCAAAAGACAGTTCAATTAGATGAAATAATATAAATATAATTATTACGAAAGATATATCAGTATACAACAATGTTTAAATAGGGAATAATAACGAAATCCGAAAAGGATATTATTTTGCGACATTTAGGGAGAAATATTATGACACATTTGAAAAATTGGAGATCCGTAGTCAACCGAACAAAAGCTACAGTATTAACAATAAGATATTTGCAAGTAAAGCATTTCAGACACCGGGTATTCCGTAATAAACGATAGTGATGTTTCCTGATGATTGATGCTTCAGATGTCGCTGCAGACTGCTTCAATGAACACGTAATATGAGTGAGGAATACTTATGCCATAACTATATCTTTACATCCTTTGTTAGAGTATTGTATAGTGTTCGGGGGTAATTTTACCTTGGTGATTGAAGAAGATATTAATTTCGATGAAACAGAAATGAGTTTGTTAATGTTTAAATTTTGCAATTGATTCTAAGAAATTACCTCCAGAGGATTTAATTGATGATATTGAAAATAAGATTTGATTTCTCAACATTCAAGATAAAAGCTGTCATTCGTAACCAGTGTATAGTATCTGTAAATCATTGAAAAAAAAAGACCGTTATTACTTGAAAGTAGATAAGGGAAATTCCCTCATAATTATGGGAAAAGAGGATTATCACAATTCGGTAAATAACTTGTTAAATGATGGTCTTTATGAACAGATTACCAGGAATCCGTTATCAAAATGTGCTAAACTAGTCAATAATTCATTAAAATCGTGTACAGTTGTAATCTCCGATAATTTAAAATACAAACTTAGTCTTTCAAATCCTAATATTTCTAAGCTGTATTGCTCACCCAAGATTCACGAACCGGGTAATTCCATGAGACTAATCAATTGAAACATTAATTGTCCTACGTGTAACATAGCAAAATGGTTAGTGAAGGAATGTGGCATCGTTCAAGCCGTACCAAGTTTGTCTGTGAAACATTTTTTAGAACTTATTGCAAAATTGAAACATTTCAAATTTGAACCTGGGGATACTCTCGTTTCACTTGATGTTGTTTCACTATTTACTAATACTTCAATCCCTCAGTCGATAAACATTCTAAAGAAATGGCTTTCAAATATTAATATCCCCGATAGAAACTGCACAGAATACGTGATCCTTACATCTTTATGTATGGAGCAAAATTATTTCACTTTTAACAAAAATTATTATAAACAAACAAGCGGATGTGCAATAGGCAACCTACTCTCTTCTTCAGAACATCAAATTGCACTATTCTAAGATACACATCATTCTATAATTATTGAACAATTTTGGGTTCTGTTCCATAGTTCGTCAGAATTCATATCTACTTTGTAGAGTTTCTGTTTAAATGCTTCCCAAATAAAGAAATCAAAAGAATTTAAATCTGGTGAATGGGGTGACCATTTAATGGGAGCATCTTGTCCTTTGTCGATCCATGTGTCTGGATATTGTGGATTCAAATACTGTATGACATCACAAGAACAATGAGGTGGTGATGGTGCATAAAATATATTTGATGTCCTAAATTTATTGGTAAATCATCAATTAATTGCGTAAGAGTGTTTTTTGGAAAATCTAATTAATTTAACAATATTTTTCCAAGCGAACTTGAAACCTCCTTCAAATCAAGATTGAATCAGTTTCCAAAAGTTTGGTATAGATATGTAGACGACATTTCCGCGATTACAAGTAAAGATTTTGATTTACATGCCTTTTTGAACACGCTTAATAGTTAATTTGATTCACTGAGATTCACTGTCGAAATAAAAACAGATAATCAGCGTCCTTTCCTTGATATCAACATTATGAACATTTCGACCATATACAGAAAACCCACACAAACAAATAAGTATACCCCGACAGATTCAGCTACCCATTTAAATATAAAATAGCTCCGTTTAATAATCTAGTTCATAGATTATTGAACGTCCCTTTGAGTCAGCAAAATTATAACGACGAAGTTGAGAAACTTCAGCAAATTGCGTTAGACATCGTTTATCACAAATCTTTGATCAATAATTTATTTTCTAAACAAAAAGGATATTGGCACGTAGCCAACTAACCAACTTAGAGCCATTACCTTCAAATCCTTCAATAAAATTCAAAATTTTCACTTATCATTCTTCAGTAATTAATAAATTCCATAGTTTCTGTACTAAATTTGCAATACAACCCACTAATAGATGTAAGAACAAGCTAAAACACCATTTAGGCAACACCTTCGATATAGTTTCCGATTCGGACAAATCCGGGACTTACAAAATCCATTGTGAGTCGTGTTCAAAATGCTATGTGGATCAAACTAGAAGGAACATTTTAACTCATTATAGGAACATTTTGCCCATATAAAGAAAAATAATCAGCGGTAGCTGAACATATTTTGAATACAGGTGACACCATTTCTCAAGAAAGTGTATTACTCTTAAAACACAGTACAGGCAAATATCTAGGTAATTTAGAAGGGATGGAAATATATAAACGAAAAAGCAATTTATATATCTCCAGCTGAGGACAATTCATTGTTCACATTATCATCCCCAAATACTATTTGAGCAGGCACATATTGAATTATAATTTAGTTTACTCTGATGATGGCTACTTGGTAGCCGAAAGGTCCTCAGTACTTTAATAGTATTTTTAGTGGATAATTGTGATTATATCTTATCGATAGTGTGATTGAATTCCATATATCTCTCAATGTGACAGATTCGATAGAGTTATTCTTAATACAAACATTTGCCCAATACAGTTTATTTCACTCACATTCATGAATAAGATCGGTACAAATGTTGTTATTGAAAATACAATTTAAGTAGGTACCTACCAAGAACGAGAGGAAAATGATCAGATTGTTTTAATTTTTCAATGCTTAAAATTCCCGAAAATGTTCCTTACCCAACTTTTGTAGCGTGGCGATATACAAGGAAGAGTCTTATTTAGTATTTAGAGGAGATTACTTGGCATTCCTTTCATCATTTAAATTTCTCAACGGCTCTTGGTATCATAATATTGTTAATTAATTGTCAGTAGAAAGAGAACACGGAAATGTATTCGTTGAATAACGGAGATTCCATCTTATTACTGAATTATTTTCGCGACATTCCAACGCTTGGTTGAGAACAATTTCGACAAGGAGGTGGAACAGATCCGCTATGCATATAATCCGCTTATATAATCAGAAGTTATGTCGTGAGTGTTTTCTTTTGACGTCGCATTAAATTTTCGTAAGTTGCTTTTAGCTGACAAAATGAAGAATATGGCATGAAAAACAATAAGAATATCCATTAGTTGATATCTCCTCTCTAGAATATAACTTATAGCGCAGAGAGCTTCGTGGATTTATAAATTGGGTAGCATCGAGACGCATGATATGTAATTTTATCTCGACACGAGATAGAATAATCTAGATAAATTCAAATGACTCCAGTGTCATTCAAATCAGCCCCTAACATAGGGATTTCAGAAACCTACATAGGCATCTCAGAAACCTTAGACATACGAAAAAGATTAAACAAGGTACAGAGTTACGTATCGAAGAGAGTTCATCATCAATCTGCAAAATTGAGCTTGTCTTCTATTCCATTTCTCCGTCATAAGTACAAAAAGCAATATTATTACATTATATGTATTAACAGAATTTGGGATTTGCTTCAAATTCAAAAGCAACTGGGTCTTGCCTGATGCCATAGTACTGCCAAATGTTTTCAACTTTTAGAAAATCTTCATTTACCAAAATGCTACATTACACATTTTATAGACATTATTTTCAACGGACAACTGCATCAACTTTGGAGTTCATCGTGATCTCCTTACCAGCTGTAGCAGTCAGCTAGAGACCATGTACTAATTTAATAGGAAACACACGTGGTGCTGATCAATTCATCAAATGTCTGAAAATGCGTAATCTGAATAGTTTCCTAACTGCAGCGGTCTGCAAATCAAATTCCTGTCGTATATCAACTGATATATTACTCCTATTTCCCGTTGGGTTGAGGCTCTAGTCTCCTGAAAGGAGTTCAAACTCTAGGAGAGGTTGTGAATTAGAAATATGAAGTTTGGGTGAAGTGATGAGGAATGAGGCTGAAAGAGTATTTAGGAGATGAAGATAACGGGTTTAAAATGTTGGATCTTGGAATTGAGTTTCACGTACTATATTATAATTCATTCATAATGTTAAAAACATCCAATGTTATAGGAAATTCTGAGAAAGACCTTACCATTGTTATCTTAGAAAGATATTGCCAATGTTCTCTGGCAAAAGTCAACATGAGATAAATGAGTATATTTATATATTTAATTGTTTCTAATTATTAATATATCTGATAAAGAAACGTTGGTTTGGTTTGGTGTGGTCCTCTGGTGCACTCAAGTAGTCTCACATTCCCCGCAACTTTTGTACAATTCGAGAAATCTATCAGTCGATGTCGTATACTCTTCGATTTTTCAGTGGGAAATCTATTCATGGCTGGCGTGAAATACTTTTACGTTGATTTGGTTTGGTGTCGCCTTCTGGCGCACTCAAATAGTCTCACACTCCCCTAACTTTTGTAAAGTTAGAGAAATCGATCAGTCGATGTCGTATATTGTTTGATTTTTTAGTGGGAAATCTATTCATAGCTCGCGTGAGATACTTTTACGTTGGTTTGGTTTAATGTCGCCTTCTGGCGCACTCAAATAGTCTCACATTCCCCTAACTTTTGTAAAGTTCGAGAAATCTATCAGTCAATGTTGTACATTGTTTGATTTCTTAGTTGGAAATCTATTCATAGATGGTGTGAGATACCTTCACATTAATTTGTTTTGGTGTCGCCTTTTGGCGCACTCGAGTAGTCTCACATTCCCCGTAACTTTTGTAAAGTTCAAGGAATCTAGTCAATGTCGTACATCGTTTGATGTCTTAGCGGGAAATCTATTCATAGCTGGCGTGAGATACTTTCACGTTGGTTTGTTTTGGTGTCGCCTTCTGGCGCCCTCAAGTAGTCTCTCATTCCCCGTAACTTTTGTAAAGCTCAAGGAATCTAGTCAATGTCGTACATTGTTTGATTTCTTAGCGGGAAATCTATTCATAGCTGGCCTGAGATACTTTCACGTTGGTTTGGTTTGATGTCGCCTTCTGGCGTACTCAAATAGTCTCACATTCCCCCAACTTTTGTAAAGTTCGAGAAATCTATCAGCCAATGTCGTACATTGTTTGATTTCTCAGTTGGAAATATATTCATAGATGGTGTGAGATGTCTTCACATTGGTTTGGTTTGGTGTCGCCTCCTGGCGCCCTCAAGTAGTCTCACATTCCTCGTAAGATTTGTAAAGTTCGAGAAATCCATCTGTCAATGTGGTATATTGTTTGATTTAATATTGGGAAACAGTGGCGGCTCGTGAACTGTTTAAGAGAGGAGGCTGGACATAAAACATTTTTGTAAAAATATATCTATTCAGCCAATAAATTTAACCTTTGCACAGCGACCGTACCAGCTACTTCAGTGACAAAATTAATTGTTGCCAAGCAAGAACCAACGTGGAGGTGTAGAGTTTCTCTTGGCAAAAAATTTTTTTGTTCGTTTTTTTTTTTTGATTTTTGATATTTTTTCTTTTTTTTTTAAATTTTTCATATTTTGTTTTTTTTTTATTATTTTTATTAACTTTTTTTATATATTAACGGAATTCTACGGTCTTTAGTTTGCGAAAAATGATCAATAATATTATCATAAAATGTATCATTTTGTTTTAAGTGTTTTACTAAATCTTTTTCAATAGATATCAAACTAACATTGTATAAACGATTTTGGTCCATTGTATTTGGCATGTAAGTTTTGATTCGTTTGAGAGTAGAAAATGATCTCTCCACCGATGCCGACGTGACAGGAATGGTGACTGTCAAACAAAGTAGTTTATAAAACTGAGGTAAAACTTGTTGCAAATCATTGTCTATCATATATTTTATCATATCGGCGTGAATGTCGTACTGGCCTAAAATATCTTTATCCGATTAGGTATATAACCCATAATTCATTGTGCAGTGCTATTTTATCAAAAAATTTATATTTTAGAACTAAGTTATCTAAAAGTGTATTGGGAAACTCTTTTGAAAAAGATTCGAAAAATCTTCTATTCGTCAAGTCGAAAAACTTCAATTCATGTAAATCGGAAAATCGAATCTCAATTTGACCTTTAATGGTATCTAAAATTTCATAAAAAAAGTTGTTTATAATGTAGTTTCTTGTCTACCAAATTATATGTTTTCCTCCTTTAACAATATTCTGTTTACCGGTTAATTTAAACTTAATACTCGATGTAATATGTCCCTGCGATTTTTCATGTCTGTCTATACCACGAGCTAAATTTTTCAAATCATCATAACCCGAGTGCCCCAACATGAAGTTGTATCAGATGTAAATAGCAAGCAATATAATTTATTGTGTATTTCGATTTTGAAACATACCTGTCATCACTAATCCTTTCAAATCCGGTAAAGGCCGTTTATTAAAAAAAAAACACTTTTCTGTAACATGTTAATCCACTAAATGGAATTTCTGATAAGTCAGCAACTGCACATTTCAACGTTAAATAACTCACGGAACAGATAAATTATAACTTAACCTTACTTCGCGTCACCAAACAAGAACAATAACTGACGGAGCACGTGTCTCGTGTCGGTGTCGTCGCCTCGCAGCTCGCAGGACAGGAAGTAATCGTATTTCGACCGAGTGCGGGCGAGAAGCTAGCCTACAGAGAATGTTGCCATATCCGCTGTTCCACCCTATTTGGCAGTTGGACTGGTTGGAAAAACGGCAACTGTGTTGACCACACGTATTTAGCGTTTGAGATATATAAAGAATCTAGCCTCTGGCCACTGTTGCCAGATTAAAAATAACTACTGAGAACGGGGAATGAATTGTAAAATTTAAAGAATTATCAGAGAAACAGGAAATAAAATGGAGAATGATCATTAAGATAAATTGGTGAGGAGGCTGAGCCTCCTTAGCCTCCTTCGAAGCCGCCACTGGTGGGAAATCTATTCATAGCTGGCGTGAGATACTTTTGGTCTTTTTACCATGTTGTTGGACAGTTATTACCTTGAACAGAGATCGTTTAGTAACGTCGCAAACTTGCCCGTTCCACTGATGAGCTCTATGAGAAGTGCGAACCAGCTGTCTGGAACTATAAGTTTGTGACGTTACTGATCGTTCCGGACTAGAAAGACATTATCATTGTTATCTGGCAAAAGCCAACATGAGCTAAATGGGTATATTATATTTATTTGTTTCTAATTCTCTTACATTAGAAAAAGTTGAATTAATGAAATGTTTTAGGCGAAAATAGTCTTCATTCTGTATTTCCTTCTCACTCTGATTTTGCATTTTTAGTTGCTTTTTAATCATGTCATCTCTAAGGTTGTCGTAAATTATGAATACCGTAGATAAGTAATTATATGACACTATTGGGTTTATCTTGCCTGGAAACGTGTCTCGGTACAGTTTGCATTGAACATTTCTAGGCAAGCTGGATGGTATAGTGAAGTTACAACTATGAGAGTGCACTTTTCATTCATATTCATTAATTTGATTTAAACAGATTGATCGTACCTGTATCCATGCATGTTCTGTAGAGAGCTCTGGCCTTCTGTACACCTTGGGGATCACCGTGGCTTGTTTTATTATCGGTTAGTACCAATAAATGGCGCACGTCCTGCATTAGAGATTCTCTGAGAAGTGCAAGTCGATCCCAACTGCCTATCCACTCAGGAACTGGATTATTTTTAATCCAACCCCCGCAAGCAAATTGATAAAAGTCGTTACAAGGGTCCACATTTCGATCCAACGCCATAAGGACACGAGACGCTGAAAGGATAATCAGTTTCGCTTTACATTTTCAGAGCATAAAAAACAATCAACAACCGATAATAATGTGTAAGAAGAACTGAAATATCAAAATGATGAAAACCAGTCCAACTATAGTCTTAGATATGATATAGAAATTTCAATTTCTCAAACAGTTCATTCACCATACACTGCAGAATTACAGCAACTGGACATACACTATTTAAGAGGATACATCAATTGTATCTTCCTCAAAATTGGTTCCGATTTTTGTGGAGAAACATAACGGAATACTTTCTAACCATATCAACTAATTACTTTCGAAATTATGTTCGAGTGAGTTTCATTTGGAAAATGGAAACATATATCTCAAAAACTATATGTGCAATCGTTTTTACGATGAACGAAACCATAAAAAAGTTCAAATGAGTGAAATAACGACAGATTAAATAGATGAATGTAGAGAATATTCATCATGAATGCTATTAATTTTGCTGCAAGTTTTTTGAAATAAGCTGCATATCCGTAACAATGACGTTTGTTTGAGCAAGGCGTATGTAATTGCAGCATGGTGACCATGATTATCACCTCATGAAAGAATTCGCTATAGCACTTTGTATCGAGAATATTTGATTATTCTGTTGGAGTTGAAATGAAAATGAGAGAGAACAGAGATGATAGAGATAAAAACTCGCCTGTAACTTTTGCATTCGAACCTTAGGTTCTTCCTCAAGCAAGGAATTGGAAACCAGCTTTGTACGAGGTATATATTCTTAAAGGAAAGAAACTGAACGAGTTTCAGTGTTTGTGAAAAAGTAGTGGAATATATCACATTATAAATGTAGAGTTGAAGTTCTTAAGAACTATCCAGGAAAGTCTACGAAGTTTATTTATTTGGTAAAGAAGCTGTTTGGGATGATCCTCCTACCTTCAATCAGCAGCAATAAAAGACGGATCCGTTTTCTCTCATTTACTCTTCCTTCACTATTATTTCGTCGATCAAATATTTTATCTTAACGTCTGCAAGAGGGTCAGGCATGTATTTCGAATTGATTTGTATCTCCGTTTATTAGTGACCGATAATTCCATGTGGAGAAGTGGAGAGTTGAAAGAATACATAAAAACAACTAACTCAATGAAGTTACGTATAAGTTGATTCAATTTTCAAATGATTCGTCGTTGATAGATTATGAACTATGAAATAATTGTATAGTACTTAGACCATATTTGGAATGGAATTCGTCCCTTTTACGTACATGTGCTTGTAATAAAACTAAATGAGATGGAATGGGAAGAGTTAGAACGAACAGTACACCTTTTTTTGTCTTGTCTTTATATTGAATAATAGACTTCCGCGGATAGCTAATCTCGAAAATTCTTGGCTCCCAGATGGTTCCCCGTCACAATAGCACGACTTGATGCCTAACGTTTCGCCAACCATTACAGGTGGCATCTTCAATGCAGACTCGAGGCTTGAACTGAAACTGATTCTTCTTGCTTCTGTAGCGGTATTTATTGTGGGAAAAAAACCTCCACGCTACACAGTTCACTGCCTTTATTCCGGTGGTTAACTCCGCTCTGATACCCGACCCTGTCGTTGTGTGATCATGTGTAATTTTCAAGGATGGGTTTCCAAATGTTGGGAAGGTCCTGAGTCACGATTATTCGGATGTTTTAAAATTTCTATCGCTTCAAGAATTTTTCGCTGATGGAAGTTTGGGGGTCGTGCTAGGATTTCAGTATTTTCGAAAAGGATTTGATGATTAGTGTCAAACGTGTTCCGCAAGTGCAGATCTCCTGGTGTCACGAAGCCTTGTACATCGCTCATGTTCTTTCACACTAGTAGCTACGGTACGACCTGTTTCACCAATGTAGACTTCACCGCAAAAACAGGAAATGCTATACTCTCCCTCTAAATGAAAAGGGGGAAGGGGATCTTTGATAGGTTTGTACAACTGAGATAGTTTTGGAAGCGTGGAAAAACGAGTAGAAATATTATGCTTTTCAAGGATTTAGGAAATTCAATCTGTTATATTTTCAATATATGGAAGATCGGCAGTGGATAAAGCAGGCGGGGGTAGGGGTTGTGGCTCAGGTTGATTTGAAATTTAATCCGAAGTGTATTTCTTTATGGCTATTTGAATGTTATGGAGAAATTATTTGATAATAAGACAGATGAAAGATGTTTTAATTCGGATTTTAAGGATAGGGGTTGGAATGAGTTAACAGCTCTGTGGACCAAGGAGTTTATGACCCATTGCTTTTGGGCAGGGTGGTGGTGGAAAAGGCCATTGAGATATCTATCGGTGTGAGTGGGTTTTCGATACACAGAATGTCCCAAAGTACCGTCAGTCTAACTAATACATCTTCTAGGAACGGTAGTGAATCTTTCGATTCAACTTCCATAATGAAAAGGATATTGGGATGTAATGAATTTAAATGATTGAGAAAGGGAACAAGATTTTCGCGACCATGTTGCCAAATAACAAAATTGTCGTCGACATATCTAAACCAACATTTTGGCTTGAGAACAGATGAGTCAATAGTATCTTCTTCAAAAGTTTCCATGAAGATATTAGCTCTGACCGGAGAAAGTGGGGAAACCATGGCAGATCGCCGAAACTGCTCGTAAAACATGCCATCGTACAGAAATGATGTGGAAGATAGATGAAAATCAATTAACTGTAGTAAGTTCATTGAAATGTTTTTGGCAGGTAACGGTTGAGGAATTATGGAAAGAGTGTCTGGAATGGGAACATTGGTAAAGAGTGATTCGACGTCAAGAACGACGAGCAATTCCCCTGGGTCAACTTTTAGCGTTTGGAGTTTTTCAACGAAATGAAAGGAATATTACAGATATCGAGAGAATTTATAACTAGAGGATCCGATAGTGCTGACAATTGGTCTTAGGGGAACTGAGGGTTTATGAATTTTAGGCAAACCACATATTCGGGGGCCTTGTGAACAATGGAGGATGAGAAATTTCTTATCTGGATCAGGAAGGGAAGAATGATGGATGATTTGTGAAACTGAACGTTCAATAGAGGGGGTGGGATCTTTTGGTGGGAGCATATAGGAATTAGTTGGGAGATGTTGCCGGACTTTGTTATCATAATCTAAACGATCCATGACAACAGTGGAGTTTCCTTATCAGCTTTTAAAATAGCTAAATCAGGATTTTATTTGAGGGAATTAAGAGCTTGGATTGAAGGTTTAGAGCAATTTGACTTAAGAATGTTGGAAGGACGAAGAACTTTCGCAGATTCTAAACGAATTTCATCTGCTGCGAGATGGGGAACTTTATATAGGAATGCTTCTACAGCAAAAATAATGAATGTCGTAGGAATATTTCTGGGGGAAAAATGAAATTAGGATCTATAGATAGAACTGATTGTTCGTCTTCGGAAAGGGCATGTGAAGATAAATTTACCACAGTATTTACAAGAGGGGTTGATTTGGAAGGTTGGTGGTTGATGGTACGAATTTGATCAGCTTGATCATAAATAATTCGGTCGAGCACGAAACAATCGGATGCTGAAAGGGTATTTGAAAGTTTAAGGTGAAGGCCTAAGAGGGCTATATTGAGGGAATCAATTTCACATCTAGTACACTTAATTCGTTCCCGAATCGAAGCTACATGTGCTTAAATATGTTTTTAGATGAATGTGAATTTATGGGACGGGATATTTTAAGGAAATTGGGAATTAAATAGAATGATGTAAGTAGTATCTCGGTGACATACATCAAGAACGTTTTCACTCAAACAGTGTTTTCTTCGACCAGCATCCAAAATTTTTCCACCAATAGAGCATCCAGCATATTTTCAAATATGTATATATGCACGAGTCCAAGTCAGAGGCACCATATTCAGTTATACGACTTCGAAAGTTCGAATATAGTTTTGAAAAGTTGTTATCTCCGCTATTTACCATTATTTCTGAAAATAAGATCGCCCACATATTACTGCATCAAATAGATTTCTTTTTCTAATGGAAGAAATTCACAATTCCAAAATATGATACTTCAATATTCCAAACAGGTTGTATTAAATCTGTAGATTACTCAGAATCAACATGAAGTTTTGATGAAGATGTAGCTTATGTACTATCAGACTCAGTAATATTTGGACAGAGCTGATCGTTTTTATCCCAGTGGAGTTGAAAATAGATGTTGACCACAAGTGTAGTCTTATCTTCGTATAGCTGATTCTTTTCAAGTAAGAACAGGATAGTGCAATGGAATGTACATGTTAGAGTAATTCCATTGTCGTTTGATGAGATTACTTGCTCATCGGATAAGCATTGTGGTGTCTATTATTCGGATCTACCAATGCTATGACTTGATAATCTGTCATAAGATATGAACATTGTATCGAGAATGGAGATGTGCCTCTTACGTATTTCGCTCCAAGGAATGGTCGAGTAGATAGACTATTCAAGACAGTATGTATATAAATCGGTATGTACCGGGATATCAAAAATTATCTTGGTCAAGGGTGGTTGTGGAATCTAAAACGTGTGTCTTACTTTACGTTTGAAATAATTATGTCACTGTCACACTGACATCATCGATAACCTACAAATTTCATACCTATTTATTTCAGTTGTAAAACAATAATGAACTACAAATTATGAAATCACGGTTTTAGTAACAAGAAAAACTAAATTACAGTAATTGTTGGAAACGTCCCCAGTTTTATTCGATGCACAAGTTGAAGCGCATCCTCATGCTGTGAAAACCGTTTTGCAGCATTTCTGGCGTTATGGTTGCACATTGCTGAACTATTCTTTGTTGAAATTCTTGCAAATTATTTACCGGAGTTGCGAAAATCTTCTTCTGTACGAACTCCTGGTCTACCAGCACATTTTTTATGAATCACACAGCCAGTTTCGCGAAACACTTCAACACAATTTGTAAGGCACGCATAAAAATTGTCCAGTAATATTGCCACGTTTGGGAAGTGCTCTCGAAAATTGTCCAAACACAAACGTTGACTGTTTTGCCAATTTTCATTAACTAGCGCACCCGTTCGAAAATAGGCTTCAATCATGAACATTTTGTGGTGTGTGGTAAGAGGCATGATTCAAAAACTGGATTAGAAAATTTCAGCACAATGACTTAACAGATTCTGACACAACAAAACATATTCAAAAATTTGAAGTAAGACACACGTTTTAAATCCCGCAACCACCCTTGACCAAGATAATTTTTAATTTGTATTTCATTATTGTTTTACAACTGAAATAAATAGGTAAGAAATTTGTAGGTTATTGATGATGTCAGTGTGACAGTGACATAACTATTTCAAACGTAAAGTAAGGCACACGTTTTAGATTCCACAATCATGCTTGACCAAGATAATGCTTGATATCCCGGTATAACATTTTTGAAGAAACATTTCATTATCCGTGAAACTTTACTTTTTCCTCTAGAACTATTTCCACCAGAGAATAGAGACGAATTAGAGAAAGAAATATTTTATGGATGATGCATTTATTTTATTAACATAATGAGAATAAAATTTTTATTTCGTTCTTCTTCTACTACTAACACATTATTAAAACATTAATAATGTTATTAGTATTAACAAAAATCAAGATTTTTTCATTATCGAGTAACTCTTTCAAATAAAGTCATGTGTTGTGGCTGTTCCAGTAACATTTGTGTTCTCTGTAATTCAAGACAATATAAAACGTACAATACATGCGGCAACGCGTGGAATTTGTGTGATATGTTAAGATAGTATTAAGATAACCACTTACCTGTATGAATACATTCTTCGGTGAGACAAAGGTTTGCATTTTTGACTAGTAGAGGCGTGCCAAGTAACACAATAGCAGCTAGCAGAATTATCAAGAGATTGACAGACAGAAAAATAAGCAGCGTGAATCTTGGCGTACTATACTTTATTCTGAAACAGACAAAAGACGATTTTTATTGTTTCGCTCTAGATTTGGATGAATATTGCAACAAAAAACAGAATAATAAATTATTCACGAGCACTGTTTGCGGATTTACACGTTTAATCTTTTCTGTTTAAATAGGAATATGATTTAATAATGTTTTCAATAGGATTTAACAAAAATAAATATGTTGTTATCTCAGGCCATTTCTGTTTTCTCGAACATTTCCATTTGGATTAAGCTACGAGTGGCTTTATTTATTAAAATTCGCTACCGCTTCAAAGCATGTTTTGTTGGGTTGCATTAAATCTTACCTCTCAATATAATAGGTTTCACTGACATATTTTGGTACCATAAATAAAAGAATTGCAGACATTTTGTAGAAACATAATCTGAAAGTTCAAATTTCAAAATAAATTGTCCTATTTTTTGTTCAATACTAAAGATAAAACAAATAAGTTCAATAAACCTGGAGTATATAAATTAACCTTGTAACGAAGCTTAAATTTTGAAAGATCATTTAATTTTGGATCAGGCAGTAAATACGGATATTACATGTAATCTCAATTTGAAAAGTTCATCATTTCAGTAGATATGCGTGAACTCCGAATGTTTATTCCGTGATTGTCCCTTTTCCAAATCTCCGTAATTTCGAATAAATGTAATTATTCAAATAGATGAATCTAATTCATGCCCGTTTAAAAATTGCATTTCATTCCTATAAAATATGTTGCAAAAACAGTGGTCTGGCAAGTTAAGGCACCAAACTTTGAACAGCATTATGTATAACAAGGGCAAACAACCAAAAAAACTCCGATAACACTTGCTTAGTGCGCCGGGAGGAACTGGTGTGATCTCATGAGCGCGAACTTTGGATCTAAAAAGTAGCGTCACTTTTAAGCATTGTTCCCGACATAAGTAAAAACCCTCGGCATAAAATAAGGAATTGGTGGAGCAGACTTGACCAGAACCTCGGAAAACATATAAAAGCCGTGACAGACAAGAGATCGCTCTCTTTTTGTGTTTTTGATTAGCAATCGATACAGTTGCTCTTTTGTGCTCTTTTATGATTTCAATTTTCAATCAGTACAGTTGCTCTTTTGTGATTTTGATTAGCAATCGATACGGTTACTCTTTTGTGCTCTTATTGGTTATTGTGATTTTTCAAGCCGTACAATATCTCTTTTGTGATTTCGATTATAACCATTGAAGTGTGATCATAGTAGAATCAAAGTGAATTGATTATCCGAGTTTAAGTCAGAATTAAACTGTGAATTAACAATAAGTGTTCCGTTTAAGTGAGATTGATACATAAGGTAAAGGAGCAAATAGTTAATATTTTTGGGCATTACGATATATTGATTTCCGTAGTTTATGATTATTGTTGTGATTGGTAAACGTTTGTACGATATCTGAGTTCCGTAGTATTCAGTAATTTGAATTGTTAAATTTGAGTTTATCCCGTCATAGGTCGGACCGCACACGATTTGAATTCGCACGTGAATTGAAATATTCAAGTAATTGTGTGGTGTGTACAGAGTGTGTATGTTTGAACGACAGGGGCGTCTTTGGTATATTTGTGCACGCTGTGTCACACCGGAAGTATAAGCTGGGGTGGTTGTGTGATTGAGAATCGTAATTTCCCCTTAATCGTATGAGAAGTCATCGGCCGTGGATGTAGGGGATATTGCAGATAGGGTAGTTAGGATTTGTGCACACTGTGTCACACCGGAAGTAAAAGCCCTAATTGTCTAGATTCTGAATCTGTAAAGTGTATGAAATCTAATACTGTCATACAATTACCGGGTACTCCGTTGATAGCTAGTACAAGGGTGGGTTATGTGACAGAATAAACTCAATCAGAGTCATTATCCGAAAATACCGTAAAATCTGATATCGTACAATCGGAAAACTGGTGCAAGTCAATATCTTCCGATCCGACCGAAATTTTAACCGTTTAATATATCGTAGTGTGATTTGAACATTTCACGTATCATTGCTATCTAAATATTTACCGAATACCGCTCATTATGCTAGGACCTGTTTGATTTGTATTTTCCGCAAATTGACAAATGTGAATCATTTGTCAACCGATTCCGTACCGTTGAATTGAATTTCAATACCGAACATATCGCAACAATGGATATGTTGTACCATTTTTTATATACCGTTTGAGCTTCATTACATTTTCCGCCTGGATTCCGAAAGTGTACTTATAATAATCATTATATATTTTAATATTTGGAATTCCCTGTTTTATTAAATTATTTCTGCTCCATCTTCAAACGAGCTAAGTTTTAACCAGGTATCACTTGTAACTAAAGCCTACAATTTTGATACTGTTTTCTGCCCAATGGACTTCACTGTAGCTACCCTAGGGACAAGGCTATCTATAGATAGCATAGTGACACGCCTTGTGGTGAAGACCCTAGCAGAAGTCTTCAAAAAGGAGTAAACCTTTAGAAAATCTGGCGCCCGAGGATTTGAAATCAGCTCTTTACCGAAAAGTCGCAAGGTACACGTCATAACCTATTCAGAGTGTGATAACTTTTACATCGGTAGATCTAGTCGTAATATAGAAATTAGATATAAGAAACATTTTCGATCTTTCAGACTTAATAAAACAGTTTACTTTGATGATGGTTACTTGGTAGCCGGAAGGTTCTCAGTACTTTAATAGTATTTTTAGTGGATAAGGGTGATTATTTCTTATTAATAGTGGCAATAAAAGAGATTCATCTTTCTCTAATCATATTTTAGAAGCAGGGCACACTTTTCCAAGTTAAAATTTTACATAGCCAGAGTAGAGGTTTCAAATTAAACATACTAGAATCAATAGAAATTTTCAAAGGTATTAAAAATAATGACAACAAAATCTTAAACGATCAATTAGACGTGGACTACAGCATTCTGTTTGATGTCTTGATAACGTAAAATTCCCCATAATGCTCTTGTGCCTTCCTAGTATACTTCCGCATTAAAATTTCCTTATCACAATATTAACTCTATCTCATTATAAAATTTCAATTATACTATTCCAGCAATGTATTTACCCAACCGTCTGATATTGTACCATAAATAGCCGAGATTATTCATATTTTCATACATTAGTATCGTTTGAAGATGACACGCTAGTGTCGAAACTATAGTCACGATTTGTTTCTATAATATATGTGATAAAAAAAGTGAAAGTGTTTTATTTTATTATATCTTCATGAAATTATTCCTACTTGTTATATTACAAGATCATTTAATATGACCATGTCCTTTGTTAGATTCCCTTGCTGCAGATTTCAATGATTATTCGTATTTTCGCATTTGTCTGTTCTCTTCTCATTTTCTATAAAACTCCATGTGTGTTTTCACGTGTTTGGGATCTCATACTTGAGGAACTCTTTCGTACAATAAAGAGATCAACAAGAAAATAGCTATAACCTCACAGTTCTTCATTAAAAAATATCATAATTCTATATCCAGTGAATGAATTTTCAGAACCTGTATATATTTCATGTTAATATAAAGCGAAGCTCGACACGTAACGTTTTCTTTCAAGGCTAGTTGAGAGCAACCGTGACTTACATATTTTTGTCGATGACGAAGATAAACTGTTCGAATAAAAGTTGAGTGGTGAGAAATGAGTTAGAAGAACTCTCATTCAATTGACACGTTACTATGCGTTACTATGTAGATCACATTTAAAATACTTGTTGCTCAGCATACTATGCATCAACATGATTTGTATTTTCCTTCAAGTTTGAAGAGGAATTCATTTTTTTTTTCCACTCTTAGGAGTAGAATGTGACGGGCAAATATACTTGTCAAATAATATGAAGTAGAAAGGTATATTGAATATAATATGTCAACTACAATGTGTATTTCTCGTTTTGCATGTTTGCTCGAAAATTTGTCTTTTCCTGTTTAAAATTCTCATCCTGAAAGTGAGCCTATACTTGCTGTTCTTTATTGAGGGTATGATGTAGTTTTGTTAGAACAATGGACATCGTGCAGTGGGTAGCTAGAATGTCGAAATATTGTCACGATTCCGTTTTTACTAAACTCCATGTCCCATAATTAGCCTGCCAAATTTCACCAGCGGCTTCTACGACCAAAATGCGAAAAAAAGTTCAAATTAGCATGGATCGAAGGGAGCAACGGCCTCCTTAAAGTGGGCTCCTGAAGATGGTATTTTCTGAATATATCTGAAACGCTATGTGATCAAATGATGTAATTTGGTGCAAGAGCTAAAGCTTCTATGCCCAATGCAGTGAACGAAAAATAATTTCAAAATTTTTCGATGATTTAGTCTCTAATTATGAATATATACGGACTTTTGAAGAGCTGAGCGTAATCGCAAATACAGTTGCTGTTCAGTTTCACACTTGGTGTAATAGTCTAGGAGCTAGACTGATATTGATGGTCTGAACATTAACCCGATGGCACTATGGTTTATCGTTAGAGGACGGTTCAATGACCAAATTCATCTCACAGACCGAATTTTCCCCGGCTGCTAGAGCTATTCTATTTTTTCATTCTGCCGGATGATCTTTGAGAGTTTTGGGGGTCTGAAATAGGCAAGGAGTGATGGCAATAATTTTAAATCTTTATTTGACCTCCAATAAAGTTATTTAACATGGTGCCATCATGTTACCTTGTAACCCGCAAGTTTTATCCACAAAATGAAAAAAAGAAACATTTTTGATCCAAATAATGGCCAATTACTCGGAAATGGGCCGAAAACTTTAGATGACATAGGGTATGTTAACAATTGCCAACACCAATGAACATTTTCCACCAGGTTTGGGGGGTTAACTTGCAGTTCATTTTTGGTTAAATTTTAACTGGTCGGCCTGATAAACGGACACGATAAAAAAAGATGGCACATGGGGGAAGTGTATAAGAATGGCATGCTTTTCAAGTAACCGCAGCTTGGAAGGGGTTAACCTCTAGTCAAAAAAAATAAAAAATGCGGATGCCGTATCTCGAGTTCTAGCAGCCGGGGAAAATTCGGTCTGTGAGATGAATTGAAACGTCCTCTAACGATAAACCATAGTGCCATCGGGTTAATGTTCAGACCATCAATATCGGTCTAGCTTCTAGACTATAAGGCGAATAGTCTAATATTGAATGAGGAAAAAACCAAAATTGTGAACTTCTCTTTTTGTTCGAACAATAAGAATTGTAATTTTCTTATAAATAATGTTATCGTGAAGCCACAAAAGTGTTCGAAATTTCTGAGCTTATATTTAGATAATACACTCTCATGGTGTGAACAGGTTGAGCAAGTTTGCAAAAAAATGAATAAAAGCTTCTATGCCATATCTCAATTAAAATCAATATTAGACCAAAAATGTCTCATAAATGTTTATTATGCATGTATATTGTCATCTCACTAACAATGTCACTTTGTGGGGGAACTCAATAAGCCACCAGCGAATTTTCATCGCTCAAAAGCGAGTGATTAGACTAATGTTCAGCATGGGAAGAAGGGATTCCTGTCGACCTACTTTTGTATTGAACAAATTGATAACATTCCCCAGCATCTATATCTATAAATACCTATTAACAATAAGAAATAATTTGCACAACTACAAAACAAATGCCAACTATCATTCTTACGAGACTAGGCAGATGTCAGCATTAGCCATCAAAATACATAATACTTGTAAATATGAAAAAGCCACTTCCTATATATTCAATTATTTGCCCGAAAATATAAGAACTCTGGAATTGCGAAAGTTCAAGTCATCAGTTAAAACCATGCTTCTCAAGCATGCGTTTTATACTGTAGATGAATACATGAACCAAAAAAAATTGAATTTTTAGTGTGTCTAAATTGTCCTCAAAATTTTGGTGTGTCTAAATTGTAGTATCATTGTTATAATGTCTATATTTTATCAGTTCTAGTTTCGTACCTCATTGTAACTTTATAATCTAACTTTATGATTGTAAATGACACTTTTTATCATTCAATATGACGTGTTCTATCCATTTATGTAAATTGGCTTCTCGATAAATAAAATATTCTATTGTATTCTATTCTATAGACTTTTTGAAACCAGGTACTCGTGTTCCGTATCGATCAGATGTACCATTTTCGAGTGAATGGATTTAAAACTATTGATAATCTAACAAATTATACCAATTGCGCGTTTTGTACAGATTTGAATATTGGCACACATGATTCCGATAAAGTAACTAATGAATCTGAAGAAGTTGAAGTATTATTTGTCGCTTGAATCAACCGTATGTAAGATATTTGTTGGTCTGCAGAGAACGAGAATATTTTGCTTTCTTAGCATATTATTAAAGTAAAAATGGATAATGATGGGCCAGTTTTCATTATCTTGTGGCATCTTCATATCATAAAAAGAATCTGTATATCCAGTGATATTAGGGACATCTAGAACCTACATAAAATCGATAGTGGAAGCCATATTATAAAAATTTACTGCAGATGGCGCCAAATCGGAACTTCCATGTGACATTTGTGATGTACCTCTAACTAGAACGCATTAAAATTTTCTGAATGATATGTTATTCGTTTCTGTTTTGACACCTGTCGAAAGGAAGCAACCTTGAAGATTTTTATAAACACGAAAAAAGTGAATTTCGCGTCTTGATTAAAAATTATTTCTTGCGTGGAACATCATGGGGACTCTTCACCATTGATTGGAACGATTCACAAGTGGTTTACTGATTTTCGTTGCGGTAGTATGACCACAAAGGATGCCGAAAGTTTTGGTCGTCCAATTGAGTATACAACGCCAGAAATCGACGATAAAATCCATGGTATGATATTGGACGATCGAAGTGCATGAGATTGCTGAGGCTATACTCAACCGAACTGATACGGAAAATTTTTCATAAATTTTTGAATATGAGAAAGCCAGATGGGTGCCGCAATGATCTCTGTTGACAACAAGCGCGACCATGTGACAACTTCAAATGAGTGTTTGGCGATGTTCAAGCGCGATAAGAAGTACTTTTTACCCGTTCCGTAACCGTGAACGAAACATGGATCCATCACACAGAGACCAAGAACAGTATCGTCCATATCGATTACCTTCCAAATGGCAGAACGATCACCGGCGTATATTATGCAGAGCGATTTGAAGCGAAAGCGACCGCAGTTGGCAATGAAAAAGTGTTCTTACACAGGTCCTCAGTCGCAATGGCAAAATTGCATGAATTGCACTACGAATTGGTTCGCCATCCACCATATTCTCTAGATTTGGCCCTTTGCGATTTTTATCTCTTTCCAAACTTGAAGAAATGGCTCGGAGGAAAGAGATTTGGCTCCAGCGATGAGGTCATCGTTGGAACAAACGCCTATTTTGAAGGATTGACGAAATCGTATTATTAGGAAGGGATCGAAAAATTAGAAAAACGTTGGACGATGTGAATCGGGCTACAAGGAGATTATGTTGAGAAATAAAATAAGTTTTGACCAAATATATCATTTTTCTACGGCCATGACACAATACTGCTCTTTCCTAACTGTTTTTGATTAAACAATGAGGTACATTGTATGCCTTCAATTTCATTTCCTCACCTGATAACACAATGAAGTCATTGTGTTTCATTGTGTTTTTATTTTACAATTTATCACGTCTCCCATGGAATGTCAAAATTCAAACAACGAATACTGACAGCTCTGTTTAGTTAGATTTTTGAACTTGAATCAAACGATGAGCAGCGAAAGTGACGTAGAACTGACTCCCCCAGAAATTATTGAAGCCGCAAAACAGGCATGTGTCAATTTAATTCCAGAAATATCAAAAGAAAAATATGTGAAAGCATACAAATCCTTCACAGACTGGCAAAGAGAAAAGGGTACCGCGTCAAATACGGAAACTGTATTTCTTGCATACTTCAATGAACTATCTCAAAAATTGAAATCCTCAACTTTATGGGCGCAATATTCCATGTTAAGGACCATGCTGAATATCAACACAACTGTAGACATTGGAAAATATTCGAAACTCAAAGCATTTCTTAAAAGAAAATCAGATGGCTACAGGCCGAAGAAATCTAAAATTTTCTCCACAGATGAAGTCGACAAGTTCATAAAAAACGCTCCGGATGACATTTATTTACTTGATAAGGTAAATTATTATCTTTTCCGATAAAATTGATTAGTATTTTTTTTTAATAATTATTTGAGAAAAATATGTTACTCCAGACGTTATTAGTAATACCATTTGTACAAGTATATTATTGTGAAGATGAGTTAGCTCAGTGGTTAGGTGCTCGCTTCATAATACGAAGGTCGATGGTTCGATTCGCACATCAAGCATTATTTTTTTTTTATATTTTTTTTTTTCATTTTTTAGGTTCTATTAATCATGGCGATTATGGGTGCTTCTAGAAGAGACGAACTTTATAGAATGAAAACAACAGATTGTAGAGACTTGGGTTCAGCAGCAGTTCTTATACAAATACCCACTACAAAAACAAAAGTGCCTAGAAAATTCACAATAACCGGTGTATTTTATGATATTTATAAAAAATACAAAGACCTTCGTCCTGAACACGTAGCACAAAATTATTTTTTCGTAAATTATCAAAAAGGAAAATGCACAGTACAAAGGGTTGGTCTTAATAAAATTGGTTATACAGGAACAAGAATAGCTAAATTCTTGAAACTTCCAAATCCTGAGCTTTATACTGGTCATTGCTTCAGACGATCTTCAGCAACAATCCTTATAGATGCTGGCGAAGACATCACCTCACTGAAACGACATGGAGGTTGGAAATCAACCACGGTTGCAGAAAGTTATATTGACGAGTCTATGAAAAATAAATTTGATGTCGCCAATAAAATAATGAATTCTATTAATGATTCTGAAAACCTACCATCTACTTCAAGATCCTATATTTTGGAGCACAAGGAAAATACAAACATGTCATTGCCGTGCCCAGATGCTTCAAATATAACATTTAATCACTGTAACAATATAACTGTGAATATTGTTAATAATTAAATTGTATTTTGACATTTTTAATATACCTAATTAAATTCAAAGTTCAAAATTCTGTTGTAAAATCATTTCGCTAATATATTATGTTATAGCCGTAGAAAAAGTATAGTGTATAACTTGCACGGAATGCTTATTTCCCACTCGTATGATTTGCAGCATTCGCCTACGGCTCATGCTGCAAACTTCATACTCGTGGGAAATGACTATCATTCCGTGCTAGTTATACAATATACTATTATTGTTTAATTTTTCAGGGACTTTTCACCTTGTCCTCGTACTAATCTTGTTTAACGTTTGGGGACGTTTTGAGAAGAGCGAAATGAGAGCGTTCTAAAAGAAACCAGTCAAATGCAACCATTCTTGGAAGAATTTATTAATTGATAGAAAGAGATTATATTTTAAGCCAGGCATGGGTATGAATATAAAATGAGGACATTAAATGCCAGGGCAGCTACACGCAGGGTAAGTCAGAGATCGTTAAGCATCGTTACAGCTCGTTTACCAGACTAAGATTTTTTGTTTCGTATACAAATATTGCTGATATATTACCATTTTTGCAGAGCTTCAGATAAATCTTTAATTAATCTAGACTATTTTTCACTTTCCCTTGTTTATTAAATTGTGTAGTATATCTTGGATATTTCAGATATAAAATCTGTATACGCAATAGTCCAACTCCAGCTTTAAGCGTTCTTTCAAATAGCAGCTTTTGGATTTTTATTTAATAATAATAATTGTCCTAAATATCCAGATTCATCAATATGCAATTTCATTTACGTTTTGCTTTTAGACGTGGTTTAAATGTCCCCTTCAGAATAATAGTAAAAATCAATTTTGCCACATACCATCCTTCTAAAATGCATTAGTGTGATAAATTATTCCCCCTAGATTCGTTCCAAAAACAGCTTCTTTGTTTCATGAAACAAACGTGCAATAACATTCAACTTTGGGTTTCAATAGCTTGAAGGTATTGTTTTATAAATGCTCACTTCAAATTTGTACAGAATCGTTTTATATCTTTCGTTCGAAATGTCGTGTCAAATTAGTTTATTCTAGCCTGCTGTGTTTGTAACCATCATGATGATGATATGGAACTGCAAAATTGCAAAATAGAAGACATAATAATAGTATCAGTCATCCTGTAAGTGACATGCATTTGTGAATAAAATGATATACACCCACTGATGTGAACATTTTATATGTCTACGTACTCCTAGATTTATTCGTCTGTATGTGAATATCGATATATCACTGACAAACATGATGTTCTTATTGCGTTCAATGGGATCAGTACTGAAGAGAGCGTTACTGATAATGAAGTATCGATTGATCATTTATTATCGCATATTGTGAACGCGGCTCACTAATAACTCAATTCTTCGTAGTAAATTCGATGTTTTTCTTTTGTATACGGTCAGTCTGAGCTCTCTAGTCTGCCTACCCTGGAAATATCTATACAAAAGGGAGAGATCGCCCAACATTATACCATGTTCTGGGAGGTCAATGATTCGTGTGGTATAACCAACCAGACAAAAGCTCTCTCATGAATCGAATATCATAGCATATGTTGCGATAGTGGGACTTTGACAGCTCAACTCCCAACGTGTAAACAGTACTCCAGGTCGAATCTATGCTTTGTAGATCATGAGGAGCTGCTGGGGTGTGTAGTAGCTATTGTTACAGAATGGAAATCCAAGTTTCTATGAAGCAGATTTCGCAATGGACCTGACAAGATCATTCGAGAAGGAGTTTTTGGTGGTGATACAGACCATAGATATTGAGGACTAATTGGCGCCTCACATTGTCATATTAGGCATTGTGAATTCCGTTCTCCCGGATAAAAGACAAGCTTCAGTTTTGGTTGGACTAAACTCTACTAGATTATCAGATTCCCATATCATAATTTTTTCCAGATATTGATTCATTGTATCGACTCGTCACCGTCTTGTACCATTGACTCAATTGGACTATATAGGGGCTCTGGAGAAAAAAGTGGTATGAGATGTACTATCATGCTCGAAGCTATGGATGGGACAGAACTAGATAGAGTCGATTATAGCATTTATGATTTGGATGTAAATTTCCATAATTCATTATGTTACGTTACGTTCATATTGAAATTGAAAAGAGCTTTCAGATTGTGTGGTTTCATCAAAAGACAAACTTGTGATTTTCATGATAGAAATTGCATAATATATTCATTAAACTCTTTGGTACTTCTCATCCTTGAGTATGTAGTATGATTAGGAACTCTCACTATGACATTTTATGCAAATCGTATTGAGCGAGTTCAAAGGAAATTTGTCAATTATTTACTATTTAAACTTTACTATTTAAACGCACGCTTAAATTTGGTTGGTCTTAAAACTTCAGAAGATCGTCGAAATATTGAGATCATTACTTTTGCTGGTGTTTCTTTGGCAGATGGTTACTCAGCATTTAAGTAAGCAAATATCATTGATGATTTGAATTAGACACTTTTGGAGCATACCTAGAGTGCAAGTCAGAGGTCCAATTAGAGGAATGATAAGAGGTTCAATTACTACTCCGAAATGATGGATTCTAAGGGCGACGAAATATGCCAAAGACAAATCCAAGGAACTGGAAGGTAGCATCAAAGCTTAAGGAAACATTCCAAAATATCCAATGGAAACTTACAACCTGAGCACTAGTACAATAACGAAAAAATAATATAGGTGATCCTTGGTTCGAGATTATTTCCAATGACCTGGTTTTCCTCAATAAGTCCTTAATTTTATTCTTCCGCTGATTGTGGTGAAAAATCATGTATTTTGCATTTGAGTAAATATACATCCTAAAACTATCCATGAGCAAAAATATATGTGAATATATGAACAGAATGCAATCTAACGTGAAGTCACTATCAAATCAATTTAGATTTTTCTAAGTAGGTACGAGAAATTTATCGAATAACTGCCCAAAAATCTTCGAATGATCAGCTCAGGTTTCTTGAACAAGTTCAGGATCTCTTCGAGCACGCTTTCTTTAGCTGTAATCTCATCCAAACCAGCTTTAGTGATAAATCGTTGAATTCGTGACTTCAAAGTTCTCAGTTAGAAACATATATGGTCATTCCAATCTACTATTATGGTCATGGTGGTCAAATGAAATATTCCATTTACTATTTAATCCAATTCCCTATACAAAAACTATTCACCAGTTCAAGTACAACCTAGCCTTCATCATCGAGTCGATTACTTCAATGTTGGTTTCAGGAATGAGATGAAACTCCGAGTAGGAGTGAGACCCTTGAGGGCTTAAGTGTTGCTGGGACTTTTGTTATCGGCAGTCTGATTGCAAAATTCTAATATCATACTCGTACAATGTGAGTCGTAAAATATTTCGAAATCCAATCAGTTTTACATTTCAAGCCGTCGCAATAATTGAAATCTTTAGACTTAGTGAGATTATTTCAATTTACGAGATTGCGTGAAAGTATTTGAAATCCCTTCGCTATCTACGAAAGGAGTTCTTTATAATGGAATGATTATGTGATTCGACAAGTAATGTTCAAGAGCGAACGGAAAAGTTTGAAAGTACATCCATCATATTCTGAGGTTTACTACTGAAGACTATAAGTATTGATTGTAGGCTCAAACTGTGAGTGAACGTTTGTATTGGTCTATACCTATAATAATTCTAACACTAATCGTTAGCACTTCAAATAATTGAGTGAATTGCTTCAAAAGATCGTTTCTTATTAGCGAATTGTACGTTTCCGCAGGGACTTACATTGGGCTTTTATCAATGTTTCAGCTTTTTCCTCTTCTAATTCTCTTAAGAGATTTCCACTGTTAACTGAACCTGACGCTAATTGATTAATATGAATGTAACTTTTCAAGCGTATGCCCTAACCACAGCTCTCACTTACATATTAAAATAACGTTATCCAACCCTCTAGGATCACACATGATACACGGGATGGGGTTAATCGAATAAATAATCACATCATGATATTCCAGCTGTAGTTTGTAATTTGAATGTCAACAGCTTATGCATAGAGAAATGTTTGGAAGGATGAAATGAACGAATGCTTTTTATAGATGAAACAAAAATAATCTAAGCTTTTGCAGCTTCTTTAGAAATCGGTGGTTCAGCTAGTGGTGGTTTGGTTTGAAGGAGATTGAGGGCAACGATTCTGCTGACCGATCCATTGCGTTCCCTCACTTTTGTAAGCAAAATAGGCTTCTGCGGGTCAAATGTATGAGTTTCATTGTGATTTTCAATAAAATTTATTCTTAAAACTAAATTGTGAAGCTTTTTAGATATCATTTGAAAGAAACAAATGATACAATGGTTATTTGAAGCTTAAAAATTCTTATAGTCTAGGTGCTAGAGCGATATGGTGGGACTGAACGAATACACCTTGGCACTACTGTATATTGGTGGAGAAAGATTCAATGTACAATAGCTCTCACAGGCCGAATCTTGTACTGTCAGGCCAAGGTTTTTTATCGAGTCGATTTCTTGGTGCTGACCAGTCAATTTAGTAGGCTAAATGGAATGCACGAACACAGTTTCCAAACTGGTGGAAAATGTTTGTTATTATTGCTAGTTGTTGAAAAAACGCATGCCAAGGTTTTTTATCGGGGCATTTCCCAGTAATTGGTCATTATTTGGACCAAAAATGCACTTTACGTCTAAAACATGTGCATTGCGACAAAATACCTTGGCACAGTGTCTAATAAGTTAATTTGGTGTTAAAGAATAACCAATATGAGTGCCAATGTTTTTTGTCAATATAACCCCTTCCCCAACGCCGAAAACCTCCGCCAAAAAATTGGTTATTTTGATATTTAACCGCTGTCGGAGTCTAAATAATTGCGTAATTTATCAAATCAAACTTATTGATATCAAAATTACTGATTTTGTTTGGGGGAGCTTTTCGGGGTTTAGGGAGGGGTTGTATTGGGAAAAAACATTGGCACTCGAATTGGTTATTCTTTGACACCAAATTAACGTATTTGACATTGTGCCAAGGTATTTTGTCGCAATGTACCCGTTTTAGCCGTAAAATGGTCAAAAAGTCCATTTCTGGTCCAAATAATAGCCAATTACTGGAAATGCCCTATAAAAAATCTAATTTTATTTGAGAAACTGAAGATGGATGTCAGAAATACCACTTGAAATGGGGCTAACGTGCCCATAAACGATACAGTTTCTATTTCCACCACTTTTAAGCTGGAAAATTTCAAATCCATACGACCAATAGGAACGGCGCAATTAGCTACACATATACACATATCACAACACACCACACTACATCACACCACACCACAAAACACCACACCGACATCATGTCAAAAATACATATTTATTAATTTTGAAACAGCCGTTTACTAACAACGAAACAAAGATATTAGCAAAACAAAGTTAATAAAACAAGAAACTACAACAATTTTTCAAAATCGTGTCCATGATGTACAATGCAGCCTTGCACCGGAAATTTGAAAAAAGTGACACCATTACGTGATCAAATATTAATGTCACAATAAACATAACAACAACTATTATTAGATACCGAAGTCATTATTACTATTATTAGAACAGTAAATGTATAATAGCGTTGATTGGAAGTATATCTTTCAATCCACGGCAATAGTCAAGCGTAATAAGCTTGTGAACATAAAATGCACGAAACGTATGCGCGAGCTCTATACCTCACGGCAGTCGCTAACAGACTGAGTTTCTCGGTCAGCTCAACCGTTCCTCGCCATCTAGATCTCGGTCACCTTATTAGTCTTGTTGAATTAAGGAGAATTTCTAATTTCAAGAAAGACATGTCACCAAAAATAGAGGTCCATAGGGTTCAGGTTGAGGAAACTAGGGGGCCACTGTATGGGAGCATTTTCTTCCCTACCTATCCATTGACTCGTAAAAGTGTACATTTCGTTTCAGAAATGCTCAAAACGAATTTATCGGCGAAAGTACGAAACATTTTTTCGGTTCGACTACAATACTTCCCCTACACTATATACAATACAGGGTGTTCCATCTCAGACGAGCCACCCTGTATATTTCTTATCCCATAGTGAGTGGAAAAATCTCCCGAAACACGTCGAATGATTTTGTTTGGGGGACATCTTTAGACGTATATTTGAGGCTTGAACGAGCTACCCCCTAAAAAGGGGCGCTTCAACCTTTCAAAATTGAATAGGGGAGAGGGGTTGAGTGATATGTCATTTGAAAGGTATTGGAAGCCTCTTTACAACGGTGTATGAAAAACGTAGATTTGATGAACCACTTTCGCCAAAAATTAATTTTGTTGCTCGAATGCGCCACCTTGAATATTTTGGTTATTTGTACAATGTACAAGCTCATTTTTATTGAGCCTTTTTTACAAACTTAAGCAATCTTCAAAAAATCACATTCGTAAAAAAATTGAATTGTGTTGTCATGCTTAGGTACAATGAAAAAAATTAAATCTGCGTATTTAAATCAAATGTTCAAATTGTCCTCCATTGACTTCCATACAATAATAAAATCTTAACTGAAAACCGTCTCTAACATGGTTCAGCATAAATGGAGTTATTTGACGACACTCATTTACAATTCGTTGGCGTAGTTCGTCCAAATTTTCAGGCAGAGTCACAAAAATCTTTGACTTAAGATGTCCCCACAAGAAGAAGTCCACTCCATAGGACCTCTTCTTCCAATCCAACGACCGGGGTATTGCAAATTGAGATATTTGCGAACTGGTGTGGCGTAGTGAGGAGGAGCTCCGTCTTGTTGGAAATGCAATTGTTGCTCAAGTAGTAGAGGATCGTCTTCTAATTGTTCAGTTATTAACGGATCAATCTCATTTTCCAACATTCCAAGACAAATTTTGAAATCAATTCCATTACGTACTTATGGCGAACGCTACGTTCAGGATGGTTTTCGTTAAATATCCTTGCAGCCGCTCGGGCATAATTTTGATTTTGGTAATAAAGGCTAACCAGCTCAACACGTTCTTGCAATGTGTACACCATATTTTTTGAAATTTTAAACAAATCAGCAAAGTAGTAACTCAACAGATTGATTAAAATCATGAAATGATCGAAGAAACGTTAAAACCAGATAAACACCTTCTAAGAACAAAAAATGAAGGCAACATAAGGAAATGTTTTGCTGTTTTTTTATTTATTTATTTTATTATTTAAATATTCAAGGTAGCGCATTCGAGCAACAAAATTAATTTTTGGCGAAAACGGTTCATCAAATTTACGTTTTTCATATACCGTTGTAAAGAGGCTTCTAAGACCTTTCAACTGACGTATCACTCAACCCCTCTCCCCTATTCAATTTTGAGGGGTTGAAGCGCCCCCTATTAGGGGGTTGCTCGTTCAAGCCTCAAATATGCGTCAAAACATGTCCCCCAAACAAAATCATTCGACGTGTTTCGGGAGATTTTTCCACTCACTATGGGATAAGAAATATACGGGGTGGCTTGTCTGAGATGGAACACTCTGTATATAGTGAGAGAAGTAAAAATGAGCATATGTGTAACATTCTTCCGAAGAAATGAATCCTCATGAAATTTTCGTACAATATCGCCCTACTTTTTGCTGCAGAAGTTTTATTTCAATAATTCCATAGAAACACTGATCCACCATCTATGAGGATTATGTACATTTGGTTCAGAGTTCAATCGATTGAAGTATTGTATCTCCAATTGGATTTTTCCTTATGAATTGGTTTAAGACGATATTCATAATTCGAAGGAAGAATATAAACTTTAATTAATGTTAATGACAAATTTGATATAATTTCATCAGCACTTATTATACGTTAATTTTACATTCGTTACTTTTGATTAATTGGGAATCAGTTCGATTAGGCTGTCTTTATTAAATCTGAAATGGAATTGATATTTTATAGGAGTGACAGCGGCTCATTTATTTTAACGTGAACTACCTGAATAATTTTGAGGCTGTCATTTTAGCTAAGCATCAGCTTAATCATTTTCTTATTAAAATTGCCAGATTCATTAGATCTTCCAGTTACACCAAAAATCACTGATTGGTTCCAATTAAAAAATTGCTTAACTGAACATTCTAACAATAAATTCATCAAAACGATTAATTCCAAATTATTTTTACAATAGTCAACTTTCAATAGCAATAGCAAAATCTTTCTTTCAAAAGAGTCTACATCGATATAGTGATTGAGAACTGTCTGCCAGAACTTGAGTCGTAAATTATGGTCAGGCTCATAAATGTAAATATTTATACTAGGGCAAGGTGAAAGTTCCTGAAAAATAAAACATGTTGCGCCACAATCGAAAAAACCATGTAACATTTGTTATCAGTCGAGTCAATTAAGTTAAGTTGATTGATCTGTTTGGAAAAAATTCCGAGCTTTCTTGCTAAAAGCTCGGAATTTTTTCCAAACAGATCAATCAACTTAATTTTTTTTGCAAATCGTTCCTGGACGGAGACTGAACGATATTGAACTTCAAGATCTAGTCGCTCGACCATTTTTCACTTGTTAAACCGGAAATTCGACAATTTTCATGGGAAATTTTATTGTGAAATTTGTAAAATTGGTAAGTATTACCAAAATTGACTGGAAAACTCCACTTGGGGGTTTTCGGGGTCGCTGAACACGATTCCGAAATTAGATTTACCATTTTCGACCGCAATATCTAGAAATTGGCCAATTATATGTCTGAAAAATAGCCAAATTAAATAATTTTGTAATTTTTTTTGAAAATGACTAAAACATTTCACTCAAGAGTTTTCGAGGTCGCTGATCACGATTCCGAAGTTAGATTTACCATTTTCCACCGCGGTAGCTAGAAATTAGCCAACTTTATGTCCCAAAACTGGTGAAATTTAATAATTTCGCAGTTTTTGTTGAAATTGACTAAAACATTTCACTCGGGGGTTTTCGAGGTCGCTGATCACGATTCCGAAGTTAGATTCCGCGGTGGAAAATGGTACATCTAACTTCGGAATCGTGATCAGCGACCTCGAAAACCCCCGAGTGAAATGTTTTTGTCAATTTCAACAAAAACTGCGAAATTATTAAATTTGACCATTTTTGGGACATAAAGTTGGCCAATTTCTAGCTACCGCGGTGGAAAATGGTAAATCTAACTTCGGAATCGTGATCAGCGACCTCAAAAACCCCCCGAGTGAAATGTTTTAGTCATTTTCAACAAAAATTACGAAATTATTAAATTTGGCTATTTTTCAGACATATAATTGGCCAATTTCTAGATACTGCGGTCGAAAATGGTAAATCTAACTTCGGAATCGTGATCAGCGACCCCGAAAACCCCCAAGTGGAGTTTTCCAGACAATTTTGGCAATACTTACCAATTTTACAAATTTTACAATAAATTTTCCCATGAAAATTGGCCAATTTCCGGTTTAACAGGTGAAAAATGGTCGAGCGACTAGATCTTTAAGTTCAATATCGTTCAGTATCCGTCCAGGAACGATTTGCAAAAAAAATTAAGTTGATTGGTCTGTTTGGAAAAAATTCCGAGCTTTCACATTTTTAACGTCTAATTTGACTCGACTATATGTACCATCCCTAACTAGAACACATTTAAATTTTCAGACTGAAATGTCATTCAGTTCTGTTTTGACACCCATCGAAAGCAAGTAACCTTGAAGCTTTTGTAAACATGGAAAAAAGTGAATTTTGCGTGTTGCTGAAACATTATTTCTTGCGTGGAAAAAACATTGCGCAAACCAAAGCATCGCTTGGTAAACACTCCTCAACATTGAGTGGAACGATTCACAAGTGGTTTACTGATTTTCGTTGTGGTGGTATAACCACAAAGGACGCCGAATGTTCTGGTCGTCCAATTGAGGTTACAACGCCAGGAATCGTCGATAAAATCAATGGTATGATATTGGACGATCGGCTAGTTAAAGTGCAAGAGATTGCTGGGGCTATGGGCATCTCAATCGAATGAGTTGAGTTATCTACCAGATGGGTGCCGCATTTGCTTTGCGCCGTTTCGTAACGGTGGACAAAACATGCATCCATCAGAACACACCAGAGACCAAAGAACAGTCGAAACAGTGGACTTGCCCTGGCGAATCAAAGCTGAATGAGGCCAATGTGGGTTTATTGGCCAACAATAGGTTCGTCATCCACCATATTCTCCAGATTTGGCCCCCTGCGATTTTATTTATTTTCAAACTGGAAAAAATGGCTCGGCGGAAAGAGATTTGGCTCCAACGACGAGGTCATCACTGAAACAAACCCCTATTTTGAAGGATTGCCGGAACCTTATTATATGGAAGGGATCGAAAAATTAGAAAAACGTTGGACGAAGTGTATCGGGCTACAAGGAGATTACATCGAGAAATAAAATAAGTTTTGACCAAATAGATCATTTCTTGTTCCATTTTTCAGGGACCTTTCACCTTGGCCTCGATGTGCAACCTCTTCAAAATCGGTCATGCTCTGTTGAGATTGATAGAGAAAATTATACATCGTGTCTGTTTATAATATATCCTATTTTTCAAAATTATTTCGCGTTAATTCTCGTATTAGTCGAAGGCACTTCATTTATTGAACCGCGTTTTAGACTTTGCACCAACACTTATATGAATCGGAAATAGTTTTTAAACACCTATGAACATTGTTACTGTTAATGTGCATAATTAACTTACAAACGAGGCCTAAAGTTGCCACAGTATCATCCCGTATTTATAGTTGTGAAATATTAGATTATCTTGGTTGTCAACGTACCTGTAACCAAAGTTATACACCTGATGGCGAAACGTATAAAGGTGATATTCAAAGTGAAATGCGTCTTCTCATTTACGTTCACTAAAGGTTGTTCAAATACGACGTGATTAATTTTAGGAGCAAACCCGGTGCTTTAAAGCTAACATAATTTTAAGTAACATATCATTGCATTGAAGATATGATTACATTGAAGATTGAATCACGACTGTAATTTCTTCATTAATTAAATCGAATTGTAACCATGAAAACGCGTTTAACTATTAAAATTAGTGTCGTTTTTGTTCTTAGAACATACCGCGTGAATATAAGTGTGTTGGAAAAATCTAAATACTGTTCATATCATATAATTTCCATTACCGTTCTTCGTTCTCAAAGTACTATTAATGTAGGTATTTGTAAAACAAAAAAATGGCACGTTCATAGCATTTTGACAACTTACGGACCTTTCTAGATTTTGTAGAAATAAACCATTATGCAACCAATGAAACCTTGGTGGCCAGATGGCTTGTCAAAACTGAGGGAAGCACGGAATGTGATGTTCTTGTGGACGCCGGAGAACTAGCAAAATGAACTGTGATCAATTGATCACGTGACTTCCCTCACTTTTGTAAGCAACATACGTTTCGGACACTTCTGCGGGTCAAATGTATGATTGTAAGAACATAAAATATACTGCAAATGATTCAGAAACCGCTAATTAAAGACGTTTAGATTTCGAGTTATTCACATTATAATATAATTTCGTTTTTTTTATACTTTGACTACAAAGAGAGGAACCTATAATGTTCGAAGAACATCGTGTGAGCCAGCAGTGAAATATGTAGGGAGAGTAGATAGGCATTCGTATTTTTCTTAAAGGTCTTGAGGTTATAGGCATAGGTAACGACCTCACTAGGTAGAGAGTTCCACAACTTCGCTGTTCGATAAAAAAATGAAGTCTGGTAGGAAGAAGTTCGGCAGGTCTCGAGCTTGACAGTTAAGGGGTGACTAGTTAGAGCTCGTCTAGTCGACCCATCTGGAATCTCCCGTGGTGGAACAACATACGATATTTCTGATAAACACCGACCATGGAAATATCTATAGAAAATGAGAGAGATCTCCCACCTTTCTACGATGTTCTAGAGAGGTCAATAAACTCGTCAGTGTGACATCATCAATCAAACGGATAGCTCTCTTCTGGATAGAATCCAAGAGCTTCAGCGTATGTTTGGGAGACGAACTCCAAACGTGTGAACAGTACTCCAGGACAGGTCGAATCTGGGCTTTGTAGATTATGAGGAGCTGCTGGGATATAAAGTAGCCCTTGGCACGGAATAGAAAACCTAGTTTCTGTGAAGCGTTTTTCGCAATGAACCTCACATGATCGACCCATGAGAGGGTGCTGTTGGTGGTGATCCCGTGCATTGTTATGAAAGATTTCACAGAAATAGTTGTACCAGACATCATCGTATTAGGGATTGTGGGATCCGCCTTCCGGAGACGACGCAAGCTCGAGTTTTGGTTGCATTAAACTCTACTAGATCATCGGCTCCCCATTTCAAAATCTTTGCCAGATCTCCATTAATTGCGTCAACCTGCCCCTGTCTCGCTCCTCTGGCTTCAATGGATAGAATAGGGGCTCTAGATGAGAAAGCGATATGAAGTGCCATGTACCATCAACTGCAAAACTGGACGGGTCACTTCCAGCAGATCGTTGATATGGAGCAGAAACAAAGTTGGTGTCAATACAGATACCTGTGGAGCACCAGCGTTGATAGATATTGTATCGGAGGATACTCCGTCAACAACCACATGGAGTAATATATCAGAGAGAAAATTCGATAGTAAGCGACAAAGTTGAGGCGGCAAACTATATGTCGGAAGTTTTCCAAGAAGACTTTTGTGCCATACTCGGTCAAATGCTTTGGACATATCCAATGATATGTTTCTGCCATACATATGTTACTTAGACAAGCAGGTCTCCTGTTGATCTCTGCTGACGAATGCCATATTGCCGGCAATTCTCTATTTTGGAGGTCTTTGGCTATTTGATGAGCTCGATGTTGATTGCTTTCTCCATCACTTAGAGATCACAGATAATAGTGCAATGGGTCTATAATTATTGGGAAGGGTCTCCTTTCCTTTTTTTAGAATTGGTTGCACTCTAGCTGCCTCCCAGCATGAAGGGAACACACCAATTTTGTATGAAAGGGTAAGCAACCTGCAAAAAACTGGTGTTAATCCAGGCGAACATTCCTTGAGAACCATACTGACACTTACACCTGCTATCACATGAACTATCAAAATTTGTCACAGGGTAAACACATAAAATATTCTGTGACTTCACATTTATTTTGGGCCGATTACAATACTTCCCTTATACAATATACGTATAGTGATGCATTTTTTGGAAATAGCTCGGAATCAAATTTACAACAATTAGGTATAGTAAGTGTTACATGAGATACATTAAATAATATCCGATTGATTTTGAAGGAGGTTGCGTTCTACCTTCTCTTCAACTTTCAAATATCATGCTAGTGGAAATATGGAAATTGTATTTGCTGTATTCATCGGAGTTCCACCATTCTCTGCTCACATATTGAACAATTTAAGCTTCAAATAGCCCCAAGGAAAATAATCCGGATATGCAAGATCTGGGCCATGGAATCGTACCTTTTCATGAAATGAGTCAGTTTGGAAAGGATTTTCTTGGAATGTTCATGCTTATTTCAGCTGATTCAGTTATTGCCCCGCCTTGCTGAAACCAATAATGACCTATTTATTCTTCAATTTGAGGTAAAAATAATGTGTGCAGCATTTGAACATAGCGCGCAGCGGTAACGGTTAGCATCTGACCATTCTCTTCAAATAATTATTCTCGACGATGAAATGGCATACCATGCAGTTACTTCAGGATAATGTAAAGGTACCCGATGAATTTCCCGAGGATTCTCTTGAGCCCAATAACTGCAATTTTGCTTATTAAATTGAATCAATTTCTCAACACAACAGGCACAATCAATCCCTCTTATGCGCTCACATCAATATTTAACAAAAACAATTGTTCAAACTTCGGGCCAGGGCAATTTTTTTTTTGTGATTGGCCTAAAATGCTAGCTATACCTTAGGAATAATCGGAACTATGATTTTGATGATGATTTTAATGGTACCTTATGTTGATAACTTGTGATAATAAATCATATACGGCTATTGTAAAATGAAACTGAAATAGAAATGAATTTGGAAGAGGTTCTGCATGGCATGAAAATCAAACTAATGTGAATTATCTCTTCATTACTTCATTACTAATATTGACTAATAAATCCCAATCTTCGAAGTGTTCATTCCAAAAAAATATAGTCTCATACGTATAGACCTTTTTATAAAAATTCATTTTTGGAATAATACTATTGACAGAATCCAATTTACGCATCTATTGAAAAAGGAGGAAACAAACTAATCAACTGTTTTATTTGTTCAACTTGATTAATGAAATGCCACTGCTTCTGTGCTTTCCAATTTTTCTGCTTAATTAGAAAATTTTCGATAATCTGCGCTTCGATTCAAAATGCTGCAATTTTCTATTCTCCAGTATTCATCCCGTATGTATTGATTGTATTCGGATATAATCTATACGTTACTATTAATTATACCAACATACAAAAGAATTAAATATGATTGTATACATTTTAGAGTGGCCTTGTTATTCACAAGTACTTCATTGACCTATTGGCGCTACTTAATTATATTCCCAACGACCATCTGAGAAAAATTGGTCTACTGAATGATAAATCGTGAAGACTCTGCAGAGAAGCGGATGAATCACCGATACATTTGCTCACTGACTATACAACAGCATAGAGGAAATTGCCTCAATGAAGCCGGAAAAAAATCTTGGTCTTTTTAAAGGAGCTACCCTGCGTACTAATATAAAACCGTACCGAGAAGGGGATACAATAGTCCATTTATTGTTGAATGTTTCAATTATCGTTATTGTGCCAACAATGCATTTCCAGCTTAGCTGAGTATTATCACCTCACAAATGTGACGTCTAAACAACTGATTATTTACAGTCTTTACACGAAACTTTATTGTACAATAATCTTCAGGGGTATATTGCCATATGCATCAACGGATTCCCTTGTTCATAGCAAGAATAATTCTCCATTCTCTGTGAATAGACCAAAGCCTTCTTGGGAAACTTCCGTCATATGGCTTGCCGCCTCAACTTTGTCGCTTGCTATCGAGTTTTCTCTCAGATAGATCACTCCTTGTGGTGGTTGATGAAGTATCCTCCGATACAATGGCTATCGTTATCGCTATTCCACAGGGATCTGTCTTGGCACCTACTTTATTGGAAGTGACCACCTGTCCCGTCCACAGATTTGCTGATGATGGTACACTTCATACCGCTTTCTCATTTAGAGCCCCTATACCATCCATTGTAGCCAGAGGAGCGAGACAGAGACAGGTTGACGCAATTAATGGAGATCTGGCACCGATTTTGGAATGGGTATCTGATAACCTAGTAGAGTTTAATGCAACCAAACCTCAAGCTTGTAGCTTCTCCAGGAAGGCGCATCCCACAATCCCTAATACGAAATATCAGGTACAACTATTTCTATGAATTCTTCCAAATCTATGCTCGGGATCACCACCAACAGCACCCTCTCATGGGATGATCATGTAAGGTACATTGCGAAAATCGCTACACAAAAACTTGATTTTCTAGTCCGTGCCAAGAGCTACTTTACAGTAGCTCACCATATTCTACAAAGCACATATTCGACCTGTCCTGTTATGTTTACATGTTCGGCTCCCAAACATACGCTGACGCTCTTGGATTTTGTCCAGAAGGGAGCTATTCGTCTGATTGTTGATGTCACACTCACGAATTCATTGTCTTCTCTAGAAAATCGTAGAATGGTGTCGGTGTTCATCAGAAATCTCGTCTGTTATTCCCCCACGAGAGATTCCAAATAGGCGGACGAGCTCAAGCTAGTCACACCTTCATTGTCAAGCTAGAGACCTGCCGAACTTGTTCCTACCAGACTTCATTTTCCTATCGAACGGCGAAGTTGTGGAACTTGCCTATAGCCTCGAAACCTTCAAGAAAATTCGAATGCTCATCTCCTCTTCCAATATTTCACCGCTGGCTCAGAAGATGCTCTTGGAACATTATAGGTTTTCCTCTTGTGTAGTCAAAGTATAGAAAAAAAAGCTTCTTATGAACTTCTGCGACTCTGTTTGGGTATGTTTGAAAGTAACTTGAGTCGTATTCAGTCCTAGTTGTTCCAAGATTCTGGAAGGTCTAATGATAAATTCCTCTGCTGGCTATAGTTCTGTAGTTAAACGGAAATGGTCTTTTGGATTTCAATAAAATGCTCCTCTTTAGTCCGAATGGGATTGTTTGTGAGCCTGCTCTAGCTGAATTCTGCGTTCCAACTGCCTTTTTCCCCACCGAAACCAATATCAGTCATTGTACTTCAATGAAGTAGGTATTATTTCTACGCTGAAATATTACTTGGAATGCTCCTTTCTTTTATAAGGTTTCATCCAGAGGGATTGAAGGATTTTCCAGAAAGAAAAAGGAAAGTTTAGGCACGAGGAAGTTATTCTTGTAAGTTAGAAGGTTCATAACCAATAAATTTCATAAAATTGGATGAACGTTAGAATATGAATCAGAATGATCGACACAAATATTTAATTTATAAATATTTGATTAGAATCAATTATTCATGAATGAATAGTGTCATCCATAATGACACTTTATGCTAAGAAACATTCAGTGCCAATTAATCAATCTACTGAATATTTTTATATTTGCATGATTTAGAAACTAATTTTCATAATGAATTTTTCATGGATCTTATTACCGATAAAAACATCAAATAGATAAGATTGACATTGAACCTTTAGTTAAAATTCTCAGCTCCAATGAATCGACATATAAAATCAAATGTAGATGTAGGACAGTGCTCCTATAAATTGAATTCGATTCGGCGATCGGTGACGCCGATCAATGTTCCATGATCTCAATTCTAGAAACGTTCAGCCACGAGAATCTATTTTACTTGAGTGTGGATAAGGTTATGAATTAAAATTCAACCATATCAGAAAATGATACAGGGTGCCGTGCGGAAATTGTAAAACCAACATATAGTGGATGAAAGCAAACTTCCCTGTATCGCCTCCAACTACATTTCCACTACTTCTTAAAAAATAATTTCTTTGGTACTTCACACTTTGGGTAATAAACAGAATATCAATTAGAAACTGATCATTCCTTGGTATATCTAGGGATAATTCATAATGAACTCAACAAGTTATGAAGATTGTAACCACAACGTAATAGTATCGAATGGGTTGCACCCAAAAATCACATTAACATTATGTAATCTGAATCTTCAGTAATTCAGGCGGAAATAGCTTTCGGTTCAATAATAGGTACATATACGAATACTTTGGGCATAGGAAATGTGTGCCTTATTATCTCAGGATTCTGATGAAACTGTTTGTCAATAAATATATCACTTATACGTAACTCAATATTCATCGAGGTTACAGTAAGGATATTTCACAGTTCCTTCGTTAAGATACTAGTATTAGTAGAAGTTATAAACATTGGATATAATTACTGAGAGGCACTTTTAATCTCTTGGGTGATTTTTCAACTTTAATTTATTAACGCCAGAGCTTTAGATATTCAATAGAAATTATAAACGTTGAATATATTCACTGAGATGCACTTTTTGATATTTCGGGTGATTTTTCAAGTTTAATTTATTTTCAAAGCCAGAACTTTACACATATAAATAAATCCATAATTTATTTTGAAAATATAAACAGAATCTTTACCCATTAAAGATATTCCTCACAGCATGTTTCAATGCCCTGAATGGCACATTCTGCACATCAATTTCGGAACTAACTGACTTTATATTCCTAATTATTAAGAGGAGATGTTTGTCCATTGTTTGTATGATGAAAGCGACTTTGTAGTATTATGTTGTGTCTACAGTTAAAGGCAGATTGATTAATTTATTTTTGAAGCCAGAACTTTTCACATATAAATATATCCATAATTTATTTTAAAAATATAAACAGAATCTTTACCCATTAAGGATATTCCTCAGAGCATGTTTCAATGCCCTGAATGGCACATTCTGCACATCAATTCCGGAACTAACTGAGACTATATTACTAATCATTAAGAGGAGATTTTTGTCCTTTGTTTGTATGATGAAAGCGACTCTGTAGTATTATGTTGTGCCTACAGTTAAAGGCAGATTAATTAATTTATTGTTAAAGCCAGAAATTTACAGATATAAATATATCCATAATTTATTTCAAAAATATAAACAGAATCTTTACCCATTAAGGATATTCCTCAGAGCATGTGTGGATGCCCTGAATAACCCATTCTGCAAATCAATTTCGGAACTAACTGAGTTTATATTCTTAATTATTAAGAGGAGATTTTTGTCCATTGTTTGTACGATGAAAGCGACTCCCTATCATGTTATGCCTACAAATAAAGGCAGATTTATTTTTCAATGGAAATATATACCTTACATTTTTTAAAGCTACATAATTTTCTCGATTAAAAATCGAAAATTGATGTGATTTCCGGAAAAACAGGAAGTTGAAAAATCTCCCCAAATGTTAAATAGTTCCTCTTAGTAAGCATATTCAATGTTCCATATTTCAGAAAAATACCTTCCAAGAATAAAGGAGGAAAGAGGAGTTACCCTGTCAGTCTCACAGTATATCAAACGGTTAGAAAGCTTAAACTCACTTTTCCACGGTTTTCTCGTGGTTGGAATGGCTTGTTGTGTCATGCATGTTGATCTAGAACAAAATACAGAAGACTGTTAGTGAAAGGAACCCCTAATATTAAACAATTCGTTGAAAAACATTTGAAGTACATAGGATTCTTTTGTTGATATATTATTGGATTGAGTTCAACTCACCATGAACACTAGGGTGGAACTAGGGCGTCAAAGGTTTGGAAAAAAGCTATTTTTATGAACAAGTATTTGATTTTAGATTTTTTTATTCTAAAAATAAAACTAATGTACTTATAAAAAGGTACGTTTTGTAGTCATAGATCACTATGCTAAAACTGGGAGCACCATTTTGACGAATAGACTCAAAGTGAGGGTTCAAAAATCTGTGATAATTTTTCTTCTACAGGTGCTACTAGCTTTTTCTTAGACCATAATTTGGTCTTTTCTTCCGACAAAACAGCCACTGAATAAGAGCGGGTCATTTAAGACAAAAACCACTTCAAATATGATTACTTTTAGAGCCAATGAGGAACCAGAGGATATTGAAATAATCAAAATAACCTTTGAGACATTATTTAACTTACTAAAATCAGCATTTTAAATGCTGCTGTGCCTTTATTTACGTCGCCATGAATTGCAAGAAACATTTGTGAAACTTAAAACTTTCAGACCCGTGAAAAACCTGAAAATATTAAAATAAGTCAATCAGCTTAACTGAATCTTTTTTAATTGTCTATAGGCACATTTTGACATCTATGACAGAATGATTTAGAAAAAAAAATTCTATCCCATTCTAATGCGTACCTCGTTTAAAGTAAACTTAACAATGAATAATATACGAAATAGTGTTTAAGAGTAGATACGACCATAAAATAATTGCAACCTAGCGCAATATTGCGGTATTGAGTTACATCTAATTGAGGCAAACAACAGCGGTCAAATATGTAGCCATTTATTCTCGCAACATTTTCCTTCCCCGCAAATATGTGGCTGATAGTGTTTCCGAATACTGTAATTAAATAAAAAGCAATTACGAATTTTACCCTTCGAACACACCCACCCAGAACAGAAATATATTGTGTACATTAATGGCTAAATGTTCTATATTTTCCGCTTTAGAGAACTGAATCTCATAGCATATTATGAAATTCAACAGTTGTTTTTCGAAGCTAACTAGCATTACATGACGGAAAATTAAAGTAATATAAAAGTTCGACAAGATCTTTCTCAGATTTCTTGGTAAACTTGAGATTATAGTCAGATATCATGCTTTACTATTATAAGTCTTAACTACTTATTCCATTGTTCTATTGAACAAAGCAGTTGCTTCGATCAGGTCCACTAGTGTATAGTATCCAGTACACATACCAATATGCTGTATTGAACATGGTAGCAAGTATCTGTAAGTTTTAGTTTTTATTCATCCCCAATACTTATTTCTGAACTATCTTTGTAAAAGTCCAGGATCTAGAACGACAAGAACTCGATATAATGTGGTTCAAGCTTGATAATCACAAACAGACAATATTTCTCTGTTGTCTTTATTTGTCACCAAATGAACCAGCTCATGGTGAACTCTTTGCATTTCTTTCTCTGAAACTTGACCTGATTCAGCAGTACTATTCAGCAGCTGAAATTATCATCATGAGGGATTTCAACGTTCACAACTTCGCTTGGCTCAAGTTCTCAAACAACTACAGGCTGAGGGCTTCGCCAATACCTATGGTCCCGAGCAGTTAATTAATGAACCAACACGGATCCCTGATAACAACTACCATTATGCTAATACGCTTGACTTCTTCTCGAATACTTATCTCCAGGGAAAATAAGTGTGGTTCCTGATTATTAATAGAAAGTGGCAGATGGGGCACATATTATGACCCGTTGGAATCTCTTCTCAAAAAATGCTTAGTGAGCAGGCTCTTGGATCTAAATGGGAATCACTGATCATGAAATGAAGCGACTGTTCGTAGGCCTAAACTTCAAAATGCAGTTCATGTAACCAATGGACTCATACATTTCAATGTTTCAAACGGATAGCAAAATGGGGTTATCTGATATCAAGATCTTTATTAAGATGGCATATGCTGTCATCAACTTCTATTAATGATTGATGTAATGCCTCGGTTGTGATTGATTCTAACTTGAAAATGTTCCTTATCTGGCTGGTGCGTTGTTTCATAAAATACTGAACTTTTCATGAAATTATTCGATGAATAATAATTAATACGACTGGGATATTGTTTTGTCATCAATGTCATGATAATTTCAACAAACAAACGGAAAAACGTGAAGAAACTATTTCTATAATTCTTCCGAATAGTGGAGAAAACTATCAAAGTTTATGAAGGCGGCAAAGTATTTCGTTTTGCAGTTTTTCGTGATGTTTTGTGCGTTTCAGATTGCAAGTTTCGTGAAATATAAATAGAAAATGCTTTCATATAAAACTACTTACAACTCCGAACGTACAAAAGTAATATATGGTATGATATTTAGACTTTTATTCTTACCATTTTAGTCCAGTAAATGAAGCATTTGATTCGGCGATTTTTTACTCATGAACCGATTTTGACGTTTAAGGGCTTGTTTGATTCGTTATGATCCCTAGATCAAAGATGGACACTTTTGATTTCTGAAAAATTGCTTATATTGTTAATAAACAATAAATAGTGTTAAATAATGGCTTCATCCAGAACGATCTTTAAAAAATTGAAAACTGCAGTTTTTATTGTTTTTAATCATCTAAATGTTGATTTTCATATACCTAATCGGTGAACAAAGTGCTGTTAATGATCTAATTTGTTGATAAACTAATTGTTTATTAACAAATGCTCGAGAAAATCAAAGTTACCTAAATGTTCGATATTGGACTCGTTTTCGGATATCTTTTACTCAATAATCGCAATTTTGAATGCGAAATTACAATTAACCATTAATATAATTTATTTATTAACAAATTGTTAATTAACAATTGCTCAAAAAAATGAAAGTTATCGATATTACAGTTGTTTTCGGATATTTTTGAGTCAATAATCATGATTTCGCATGTAAAAATAAAATTTATTGTTAATATCATTTGTTAATTAACAAATGCTTGAAAAAATCAAAATTATCTAAATGTTCGATATTGGACTCGGTTTCGGATATTTTTTACTCAATAATCGCAATTTTGAATGCGAAATTACAATTAACCATTAATATAATTTATTTATTAACAAATTGTTAATTAACAATTGTTCAAAAAAATAAAAGTTATCGATATTACAGTTGTTTTCGGATATTTTTGAGTCAATAATCATGATTTCGCATGTAAAAATAAAATTTATTGTTAATATCATTTGCTAATTAACAAATGCTTGAAAAAATCAAAATTATCTAAATGTTCGATATTGGACTCGGTTTCGGATATTTTTTACTCAATAATCGCAATTTTGAATGCGAAATTACAATTAACCATTAATATAATTTATTTATTAACAAATTGTTAATTAACAATTTGTTAATTAACAATTAACAAATGCTCAAAAAAATAAAAGTTATCGATATTACAGTTGTTTTCGGATATTTTTGAGTCAATAATCATGATTTCAGGTTTTTTGTTCGAGCATTTGTAGAATTAATTTCAGTTTTATATTAAGAAACATTATTTTTTATTAAAAAATATAAAAAACGACTGTAAAATCGAACATTAAGATAAAATTAACTTTTTCGAGCATTTATTAATTAACAAACTCTATTAACAATTAATTCAAGTTACACATTCAAAATCATGATTCTTGACTCAAAAATTTCCGAAAACGACAGTAGTATCGAGCATTTAGATAACATTCATTTTGTTGAGCATAAATTAATAAACAAATTATATTAACAATTAATTGAAGATTCACATTAAAAATCATGATTATTAACTCAAAAATATCCGAAAACAACTGTAATATCGATAACTTATATTTTTTGAGCAATTGTTAATTAACAATTTGTTAATCAATAAATTATCTTAATGGTTAATTGTAATTTCGCATTCAAAATTGCGATTATTGAGTAAAAAATATCCGAAACCGAGTCCAATATCGAACATTTAGATAATTTTGATTTTTTCAAGCATTTGTTAATTAACAAATGATATTAACAATAAATTTTATTTTTACATGCGAAATCATGATTATTGACTCAAAAATATCCGAAAACAACTGTAATATCGATAACTTTTATTTTTTTGAGCAATTGTTAATTAACAATTTGTTAATAAATAAATTATAATAATGGTTAATTGTAATTTCGCATTCAAAATTGCGATTATTGAGTAAAAAATATCCGAAAACGAGTCCAATATCGAACATTTAGGTAACTTTGATTTTCTCGAGCATTTGTTAATAAACAATTAGTTTATCAACAAATTAGATCATTAAGAGCACTTTGTTTACCGATTAGGCATATGAAAATCAACATTTAGATGATTAAAAACAATAAAAACTGCAATTTTCAATTTTTTAAAGATCGTTCTGGATGAAGCCATTATTTAACACTATTTATTGTTTATTAACAATATAAACAATTTGTCAGAAATCAAAAGTGTCCATCTTTGATCTAGGGATCATAACGAATCAAACAAGCCCTTAAACGTCAAAATCGGTTCATGAGCAAAAAATCGCCGAAGTCGGGTCGATTTTGGGCTTCATATACTGGACTATTTGTTATAAGTTTTAATAATTACTATCCAGTGTGCTAGTACCTATTTACTCGTTACGTGAATGTCGCTTCTGTGGATTCTGGATCGATTTAGGTCAATCAGCTGTCCAGCTTGCCTAGTCGTTTGTCGAACAAGAGCAGTAAGAGCACAACACTCGGAGAGGTTTGCTTAATGCTGATCATGCTCGGCCAGTGCTCCCCAACATGACTCCATAATGTTGGCGAAGGTGGGGCAGGCAATATTCGGCTTCCTGAAGTTCCATCACATCGTTGCTTGATCGCTTTGAGAGGTTTTTTCTTTTAAAAAATGGCATTGAGCCGTTCGTGTGATGTGCGATTATTGATCCTTCCTTGGGATTTACCTTAACTGTTCCCATGCGAGCCAACTTCTATGACCTACAATTTTCTTCTGGTATATTCTCGCCCTTTATCCAACATAGTTTAATGTTGTTAGAGTTTGCTGCTTGGTCTAGATTTAGAGTGTTATTATGGCTTTCTAATACTAGTTTGGCGGTGATCTTGTTCCTTCTTATTCAGGTATTACTGCTCTGCTATCCGTAAGGATTTCAATTTTTTCATAGCTAATTTTAGTGTTCATAATTTAATTCGCCTCATGGTTGATAGTACAAATTCCCAATTGGAATACTGTTTCTGCGGAGGTATTGTTTGGGATATGTTTAGACGTCTCGTGTAAATATCCATGCCAGCTTCCATTTTGGTTTTAGAGCGATCAGTGAATATATGTATATAGGTGTCCCAGGTTTTAGTAGCAGAACTTCAACAGTCGATAGAAAATTTGATTTTGAGAAAAAAGTTCCTATTAACATATATGCACAGACGCTTAGATTTTGAGATACAGGGTGTTGAAATTGATAAAAAAATTTAGTTTTTTGCGAATATCTCCGGAACCGTTCATCGTACAGAAAACAGCTTATGTAGGCATTTTCTACTAATAGTAAGCTATGTTTTGTGCGATAAAAAATTTTTCGTTAGTCATAATTGGTGAAAATTTTGATGGGGTAGTGGGTGTTTTCGAGAGAGTTCTACTATCCTGTATAATTCTGGCCATACTAACCCTCCATCCCTAAGTCTGTGGCATCTGTACATATACCTTTAGCGATTAGTTCTTTCTTCTTCTTGAGCACATGCGTTCATTGATTTTTGTCATACAGAGTTCGCATCAGAAGTAGTGACTTTAACTAAATTTCATTGCTTGAATGATTACTTCATATGACTAACATTTCTTCACTTTTATATGAATAGTATGTGAAAATACTGTCCTCCGGGTATAATTCCGGCAACTGTAGTTCTTTTGGAACAAACCATGTACACTAAGCATCCGCCTTCATTAACTATAAATTATATGTAATACGATAATTAATATATGGATTACATTAGGATAATGCAAGTGTCATCTGTGTGATAGGAATCATTATCGTTATACTCTTGAATCCCTTCAGGTACTCTAGATTGCTAATCCTTACTGGAATTAATTATCCTAATATAATCTCATCGAAACTGCACTGGAGAATAGGTTGTCCTGAAATTAATTTCAGATATGACATGCATTCCGGAATTTCTCAATTACCTACTTTATTACGAAGATTTAACGGTATTAATCGCTTTTGACCACACCTGATGCTAAACGATTTGAAGCAACTCATGTGTTCATGTGATATCTCGAAACAATTGAACGTGAAAACGAGACTTCATTCAAACGTAACAAAATTTGCAAACATGGATTGTAGAGGGCTGCGTTTGCAAATACAAGTTCATAATAATACCATCACTTGTACTCTTAAGTTGAATTGACACATACAGTTTTCAATTTGTTTTATTTCGTTTTTACGTTGCCGTTTGTAACAGATTGAATTGCTGTGCAATGTAAAGGTGTGTTTTACCGTTAAACAGGATGTATATGAATACTTCCATATTCTGTGAAACTGAGTGCGATATTCTCGGTTTTTAACCTTTCTGGATTATGGTCATACTAAAACGTTCATTTTCTAATGCAGGTGATATTCACTTTTATAGTTGTCTGTTTATTTTTATGATTGTAAATTTCCGGTGATTCTAATAAATTTAATGTTAAACCTTCTGTACAGCAACGTAAAATCTTTGTTTCATATATATCAGGGAAATTATGATTATTCTCCAAAAGAGATTGGCAAAAAAGAAATGAGCCTAAAATCTATTGAGCCTATTTACTAGCTATCACATATTGAGCACGTTAATCTATAAACTCGTGATATTTTGCAAATTTGTATCTTTTGTATTGAAAAATATATGTGCATTCTTAAAATATGCTTTAGATGCAATATTGGAATTCTTTTTAGACATAATGTACGTTATTATACAGGGTGAGTCAGTTTTTTGTAGACAAACTTCAACAGGAGATAGAACAGATGTTTCTAAGGAGAAAAGTTCCTATAAACATATGTCGTAGAAGGCTTCGTTTTCGAGATACAGGGTGTTGAAATTGAAAAAAAATTTCGTTTTTTGCAAATATCTCCGGAACCGTTTATCTTACAAAAAACATCTTTTGTGAACATTTTCTATCCATAGTAAGCTATGTTCTGTGCGGTAAAATTTTTTTTTTAGTCATAATTGGTGAAGATTTTGAAGGGGTAATGGGTGTTTTTCTCCCCAACTTCTACGCCACTCGAAAAAGTACGGTTTTGAGACAACCATTTGAACCGCCAATTTTTTCTACACAAAAAAGGTACTTCTGGTCATAAGCTCTAAAGTTGATCGTTTTCGATAAAAATCAACTTTTATGTTTAAAAACATGGTCAATACTTCGGTTTTGTTACTTGTTCTAACATTTGAATAAATTTTGTTTAATTAGTAAGAATTAACCATGTTTTTCAACATAAAAGTTGATTTTTCTCGAAAATGGTCATTTTTAGAGCTTGTGACCTTTTTTGTGTAGAAAACATTGGCGGTTCAAATGGTTGTCTCAAAACCGTACTTTTTTCAGTGGCGTAGAAGTTGGGGAGAAAAACACCCACTACCCCTTCAAAATCTTCACCAATTAAGAGTAAAAAAATTTTTTTATCGCACAGAACATAGCTTACTATGAGTGGAAAATGCTCACAAAAGCTGTCGTTTGCACGATAAACGGTTCCGGAGATATTCGCAAAAAACGAATTTTTTTTTTCAATTTCAACACCCTGTATCTCAAAAACGAAGCCTTCTACGACATATGTTTAGAAACTTTTCTTCTTAAAAACACTTGTTCTATCTCCTATTGCGGTTTGTCTACAAAAAACTGACTCACCCTGTATATAGGAAGTTCGACCAAAATACTATTCTAAAACTTGGAGTATATACTATGGAAGGCAAATTTTTGTTGTTTTCTGGAAATTGGATTATATATGGCGTTAATATTAACTAAAATAACTAATGAAAGTTTGATTTTCACTCATTTAATAAAGAAATGATACTAGTTCCACTAGATAGGTATTAGGAAATAGAGTACTCTGTAATATCTGTTTGAAAAAGCTACGATGTCAGCAAAACTAGTTTTGTTTATTCATCAATTATTTTATTCAAGTTTATAATTATTTTTCATCAGGTAATTGCTAATTCTATCCAATATTATAATCAATATCAACTACTTTCATTCTCCTCATATCTAATTCTATGGATATGTCTATATTGATCAATGAAGATGAAAAAGCCCTATAGATCATTGGATTGTAAGCAGCTAGTTTGTGAGATGTTGGATGTGTATTTAGGGATTAGGGATAAATATGTTCAATAATAATAGGCAATCTTTTTTGATCATAATTCTGCTGTTTCTGATGTGAATTCAATATTTGGATGAATATCATTAAAGGAATTAAGAAATGATAATTGTCAAGATCCTGTACAGCATGTCATCTAAATATCTATGCCAGAAAACAATTGATTTTTGGCCATGTGTGACGATACACTGGTTTCTTCTAGTATAGAGTTTCCTAAATAAAATTTATGATTATATTGAAAATATAATTTTGACTAAGATACTAATTGAATGGATCTATGATTTCTTTTTAAAATAATATTTAAGTTACTTATGTCTTTGTGTTTTCTCACGTAAATGTTTGATTTATTAGGTAGTTCGTTTAGCAGTTCCTCCTAATATTGCTGCCATCGATAGCCATATGCCTGAAATTGTCTTGTGTGAGCGCACAATTAGGCGCATTCTGCTTGATCTTAATACCAAAAAGTCTATGAGGCCAGACGAAATTCCACCTGTCATTCTCAAGGAATGTGCGCATGAATTAACACCAGTTTTCTGCAGGTTGCTTACCCTTTCATACAATCTTGGAGAGTTTCCAGCTGAAAGACAGCTAGAGTTCAACCAATTTCAAAAAAAGAAAAGAAGACCCTAATAATTACCTGCTTGCCTATTTGGGGATAATATTTGAACAGGCACATTTTGATTTATAATTTAGTTTACTCCGATGATGGCTACTTGATGGCCGGAAGGTCCTCAGTAGTTTTAGTGTTATAGTGTATCCACAGTGTAAACTCTTTCATAATTTATTAAAGAAACATTATAGGAAGTGTGTTACACCAAGAGAACGAATCTTATTAAACATGTAACAATAACACTCTGACACTACGTCATGAATTTATTTGTAGATTTGTCATTGTCAGAGCTGCCTATAATTGAGTAGCTGTGCGTAATATTTCATTTCGCATGCATTTCTGCAGGAAATGAAATATTTCCAATTAGTGGAAAATACGCCAGTTCCTTGCGCGAAATGATACGTTGTTACTGTTGTTAGGTAGGTTGTCAAAAATATAATTTGAGTGCGTGAGTTTTCAGCGTAGAAAACAATTAGATGCCCGTTAGGTATTTCATGTCGTATGGAGAAAATCGACTTAAGGATCAGTGGTTGTGAACTATTCCTACTTGCAAAAATCATCCCTGCAATTTCATGGGCATTCGGCTTAAGCATCGAGAACGTTGAATAGTATACGGAAGATAACATAGTCTATCAGAATGAATTTCCCTGGAGATTTGATTCATGAATCTCTGTTACACTTCTCGAGTATTTAAGCAGCATCATCTACCTACTTGGCTAAAAACATCGTTCCCACCTACAATCAACAAACTATACCTTCATTCATTCATGAGAATCAGAGATGAAACTCATTTATACTATACTGATCAACAGTGGCGGAACTTCAATTTTTTGGCCCCCCCGCAAAATATTATTCGGGCCCCTACTACAAAAGAAACACAATTTTTTATAGATATTTTTATTAAAAAATAACAAATTGGAACAAAATTGCATTATTAACAATTAAAAATTAGCAAAAAAAAATATATTTAAAATTTAAATCCTTCCTCCTGGATTTCAAATTTGCAAAATCTCTAATCACATCTTTTATTTCCCTATTTGAATTAAAAAATAAAGCTGAAAATATAACTTACCTACTTTCACAGTTCACACTTAATATTTATTTAATATTTTGTAACGAATTCGAGTTGAATGCAAATTTCAAAGTTACCCACACATTCACAAGATATAGGTATCTTAAAATTAACAAACTTAAAATCTAATAGAAAAGTAGAAGAGGGTGGAGTTTACAAATTGGTAGGTTTTTATTGGTGACAGGAAGGAAGTGGTGGAAAACATGCTATTACTGAGGAATGTGTAAGAAGAAAGGTTCAAATACTGCAAATGGAAAAACCCGAATTGTCGATGCGCCAAGAAATGGTCATAAATAACATCTGGAGAGGGATCATAAATAATAAATATTTGGGTTTGTATAGTTCTGAAAACATGAAACAAATGAACGTACCTACCGGAGGGGACGAGGCGGTTGTAAAATTGGGAAGTACATACATAATTAAATAATATAAAATAATATATAGTGGCCTTAATTAGCGACGTAACACTGTCACTGATCAACCTACCCAAACAATTTTCGACAAGTGCTCTGAAGAGTGTCAGAGAGAGGCCTTTTTCTTTGTTTTCAGGCAGCCGAGTCAGTGTGTCAAAACAAAGTAATGACAAACAGATGTGGGAGGTTGCAATACTTGCTAAGGGTTTTAAAATGTTTTGTATTAGAATTGTTTGTTTTTTTTTGCGCTTGCTGGTAAAGTCGGTTATCAGTTTCGAGAATGTTTCACTCTTTTCATGATGCATTTGGGCCCCTATAGCTCTGGGCCCCCCCGCGTTGCGGGGTCCCGCGCATTGTAGTTCCGCCACTGCTGATCAATTCGCTGATTAATTATACAAATATTTTAACGTGAAACTTGTAAGTTGTTTTGCTTCTAGTTTTTATCATAGTTATCACTCGGGCCACATGAAATTTGAAACTCATTTCCTTTGGATTCAAAAAGGAAGGACCCTCCTGACATCACTGTCATTAATAATCATATGCCTAAAATTGTCTTTCGTCAGCGTAGAATTAGGTGGATTATGCTTGGTCTCAATACCAAAAAGAAAATGGGGTTAGACGGAATTCCGCCTGTTGTTCTCAAGAAACGTAGTTCAGAATCAAAATGTTTTCAGGTTGTTTATTCTTCCATACAAACTTGATTGTTTCCTTCCAGCTATGATTTCCTACTTGAATCAACGTGGCCAAATTGTTATTGATCTTGAGTATAATGAACTGTTGAAACGAAGTATACCACAAGGCTCCATTATTGTTCATAGATTACACGAACTATTCTTGGAAGCTATCACCACACTGGTGTTTGAGAACGAATTAATTTTTTTCTCTCTCATTTCCATCTTCTAAGGATTGATTCTTTAACAGACGCATTCCTTCCAAACACCTTGGAGTTAGATAGTGTATAACATATCAGAACCATTGCAATCTTGTACCGATAACCTTTCTTATCGTTGCGTTGGAATATTAGTCACATTGAACATTAATTTTTCCACTTTCTGTTTACAATCGAGAAAAACCAGCCGATATTGCTGAAACTGCGATGTACTACTGAGATATGTTCGGGAGTTATTATATTTAGTTTCTCCAAAAAATTACTAGCTGATTTGAATATTGATACAAAAATTTTACACAAACGCGGTATATTTCTGTAGTAAATGTAAGGGTTGAATTTCTAAATGCATATGCCGCCACACAACAATATATAAAATGATTAAAATACTTACATGCTCAAGTTGGATAATCCTGTACCGTGGAAAAGTTGTTTAATCGAAACAAATGACACTAGTATATCAACATGATCCACTTCACAAAAAAACCCGACTAGAACTCTTCGCAGAAGGTGAATTAATGTTTAATCCGAAGAAGCGCCTTGTATTATTTATATAATTTAGTTTGTATTTCATATTCGATGTAATTATTTGGATTGAAATCTACTACTAGCCAGGCAATCTCCCCGCAGCGCGCTAGAATCAGATTCCCCCTTCATTGATGCCCCTGCCCTGCAATATCTTTAGTCAATTATGAAATCTGCAGGTACGCATCGTTAAATGTACTTGTTTTTGCGGTTATCTTCGTAACTTCACGCAATGTTTCCATTGGTTTTGACAAATTGTATGGTAGTAATTCTTTCATAGCTGATTGCATTCAATTTCTGTGGTTAATATCTTGTAAGACTCAGATTAAAACATTAGAAATGATGCACTCTTTTATTTTTCACGTTTCCAAACTGAAATATAGAAATGTGTTTGTATAAACGAATTAGAAAGTTTTTGTCGCATCCAGTAATGGTTTGGCATATGTTTGTAATGTGCAATCTAGACAAATCAGTTATATCAAGCCGGGGAGGTACATAAACTGCTACTGAAAATTTTTCTCGAATACTTTCAGCAAAGCCGATATTCTTAGATGAGAACTATGGGTCCCGTGTATGATATTACAGCGTTGAAAGAAACTACTGGTAACTGTTACGATTCTTGAAAATTACCAGGTTGGGTTGAGCTTGCCTGCTGGAATCAAATACATTTAAGTTTGAACTTTAAGATTCACTATTTTATAATTTTGCTTTCATATTATTCATCATGAATGTGAAAAATCGTTCGAAATTTGCTTACTCGTATAAAACTGCTTGTATCACTCTAACGAAAGGAGCTATTTTCTTAATTCACCCACACGTATCGAGATGTTGCATGTGTATTAATTTATTTAGAATATGACACGCTATATTATTGCATTTTTGATATCTACGATAAATTTCAAGACATCATACAGTGCTCATTATTTGAGATATTCCAATATTCCGAAATTTTTGGTAGATTCAGCCCTCAACAAAAATAATTTTCCGAACTGTACTAATGGGAATGAATACGGATGGAACTTGTGTTTTTTTCAGAATCCTGTGGATACTTGTTTCGGGTATTCCCACATCTCTTTCCGTATCTGTTGAGGAATTTTCTAGATACGCTCTCAAACATCTTAAGTTTGTAACTTCATTGTCCACGACAGGTTTAATTATTTCTTGCTTTCCAACAAACTGCCCTGCATTTTACAATTAATTATGAACCACGTTAGGAGGTCATGGGTGGACTTTTGTCTATCCATATTATCGAGAACGGAAGGTTAGCTGAAACGAGCTCTTGGCATAACTACTGTATACGTATTTTCAGAAAACTATGCTAAGTAGTTTTCTATATACATATCGACTCGTCTCGTCGTGAAGGACACCTTATATAATAGCAGCTTTTGTTTCAGTCTCATACAATGTTGATGAGTAATGAATGATACTTCGATGAAAGTGGAAAACAAACTATCTAAAAACGAAAAATGATGTTGTCTCGTGTGGAATATGTAACGTTAATTCATATGCTCAAGTTTACATTGTGGACTTTTTTATTAGTATTAATAAATTAAATTAGTAAAATCACAACACTTTACAATAGATTTTTCTATCTCTGATTATTTGATGATGCTAGCGTAGCTATCAAAATGTGCATAAGGTTTAACGGATCTATGGTGCAAAAAGGGTGTTGTGATTTTATTATTAGCGCAGAAAAACGTTTATATTCCGATTAGTTGGGGTAGAAATGTAAGAGTACATGGTATACATGATAGCATACGCAAATATCTTTTAAGAAAATTCGAAAACTTTAAAATATCCAACCTTTATTAGAGCAAGACCAGACAGGATATAGGATAAAACAGGCTCGTATACTGATTTATGCAGAGATAAATTAAGCATGCAAGATGCGCCGAACAAAATTGATATTGCTGCATGTAGTCATTATACAGTATGCCAGTAATAGGAAGCGATCTACTACTAAGCATTCCGCACCATGTTGCGTCACTATTTTGAGCTGTGGTAAACTAGATGAATCTACAAGTTCCGCTAAGAACGTGTGAAAGTTGAATGGATACATTTTGAAGTATTGATAATAAAGGTGGCTAACACAACGTGCAGATATTACGTAATGGTGTTATGTATTCGTAGGCCGCTGGATACGAATGAAAGGAAGTGAGTCGCGATAGATTTCTAACTGCATTGACTAAAAAAAAGCTTTGTATCGTAATTGAATGAAATGTAACGTTTTTTTCTGAAATCATTGCATTACGAATAAGTTTTTCTAGTGAGAAGACATTCTCGCTCCAATAATCTTCGGCGTTAATGTGAGCGTATTTCCTAATTTTCAACGTAATGGTAGCACAGAATACTCCCGCATTTTTGTGTTCATAATGTAAATGACACTCTATAGTTCCGGTCACCGTGAAGAGCTCTTCATAGTGAGCTAGTCAAGTACTTGACCTTTTTATATTTCCAAAATAATAATCAAACGGGCAAACCGTGAGCAGGACGCTGCATCTTGTAAATTGCGAATGTGAGATATCTAGCGCACGGAAAAAACATAATGTAGAGGTTATTTTTGCACCAGTAGTTATAACGAATTATAATGAAGCCGACGAGGTGATTTAAAAGTGTTAAGTATGCAAAATTAAAGCATTTGACCAAGGCTGGGGTTACCAATAATTTCTTAGGAAAATACCGTCGCTCCAACTTTGTCATTTACTATCGGATAGATCACTTCATGTGGTGGAGTCCCTTTCGATACAATGGCTTTAATCCTGGTGTTCCACAGAGATCTGTCCTGGCAGCAACTTTGCTTCTGCTCTATCATGTCAACCATCTGTTGGAAGTGACCTCCCCTCGTCTACAACCTTACGGAAGATGATACACTTCAACCATCCTCTCCTCTAGAGCCCCTATATCATCCAAAGAGGTGACAGGTCGATGCAATGAATGAAGATATGGCAAAAATGTTGAAATGGGGATCTGATTATCTAGTAGAGTTTAATGGTACCAAATGTCCAAAACTCAAGCTTGTATTTTCTGCAGGAAGGCGAATCATACAATCCTTAATATTATAATGTCGAGTACAACTATTTTTATGAAATCCTCAATATCCATGTTCTGTATCCACCACCAGCACCTTCTCATGTGAGGTGAGGTGCTGTAACTGTTTCACAGAAACTTGATTTCCTATTCCGTTCCAACAGCTACTTTTCACCCAAGCAGCTTCTCATGATCTACAAAGCACTGATTCGGCTCGTCTTGCAGTACTCCATGTTTGGAGTTCAGCTACCAAGCATACGCTGAAGCTCTTAGATTATATTCAGAAAAGAAATGTTCGTCTGGTTGGTGATGGTACACTTCACTTAGGAATTCATTGTACTCTTAGAACAACGTAGAAAGGTAGGCGACTTCACCCTTTTCTATAGATATTTTCATGGTCGATGATGGATGGCCAACTTGTCATTGTTTTTCTATCGAATGGCGAAATTGTAGAAGCCTTTGCCTAGTGAGGTATTTCCTGTGCTTTCAACAAAATATTCCTCTAAAACATGATTTTGTAGTTCGGATCGAATTCCTCATCGTTGCAGACGTATTATTACGTAGTTCCATCCAATTCAAAGGGGTTGACTAAAATCACATTCTTTCGATACTTACTAATGAAATTTTGTCAAAATTCGAAAATACTTAAAAATTTTTATAATCGCTGGAATTTATTCTGTAGCTGTTTAGCACATTACTGATATGTAGTTTACGTGTATTGGTCGTCTAAAACATGTTTTTGTAGGGGTCGTAAGTTAGAAGGTGACCAGAATTCAGGGTCTCGACAGGGTGTAACACCTTTAGCCATTATCTAACGTCAAAACTATCGTTGGAATCGAATTCCTCATCGTTGCAAACGTATTATTACGCACTTTCATCCAATTCAATGAGCTGAACCAACGTCATTTACACAATATATTCAATGTGTTTGAAAATGGATTTTTTGTATTGGTGTTACTTTTGACATTAGTCTTCCATCAAATACTACTGTGAATAATAAAACGAATAAGAATATTAATTGTTATCTGCTATTAATAACTGGGGAAAATTACTGTTTTATTGTTTCACATCCGTTCTGGACGTGACACAGATTTGCTATCGATATTGTCCAAAACAGTAGAATGGAATTCGACAATTGATATCACCTCATTGTGAATATTTAAAGAGTGAAATCACATTCTTGCTGGGATTTCATATAAGGCAGCTTTTCATTATATTAAAACTGGGTCAGTCATGTGTATTAAATGGAATAGCTACACATACATTTCCTGTATACGTACAGTATGACCTTTTCTCGCATTATATTGAAAATTGGGATTGCCCGGAAGCAAAACCTCTTTACATCTCTCGAGATTGTTTAAAACCAGTTTAATACGGCTGCACAAGTTTAAAGTGGTGAGAAATACTATGATATTCACAATTCAGTTGATGTTAAAAAAGAAATGCGCTATCTTCAGGTTTTATATATGTTACTATCTATATTTATAATATCATGTACTTTCTAAAACTTTGTAGATTTTTTATGATAGTTCTATCTATCTTATCTGTTTATCTATATATTGTACTTTAATGTTGATAATAATTTGATTGGAGAAGGAGGTCAATATCTAAGTTTACCTACCCTTTATTGAGGAGAAGTTCATCTGAGAAAGTGAAAGAAAGAAGATTGCTATTTAATCCAGGGATGTCGAGGTTAGTCCTTCGTTTAGTAATTACGAATATCATTTCATTGAACGAAACGGATTTGAAATATTTAATTGAAAATAGATGAGGCCGCTGGAGAGTATCCAATTAGTTGAAACATTTTGCTAAAGTATACTTACCAATAACAATGTATATTTGATAAAATACAATTAATCAAAACCTGTTCAATTTAATTGAACGGTTGTGATGATACACTCAGTCATCACCATCACTAACACAAATACTTGGAGGACGCGGTTTTGTTCGCCCCTAATTTCAATATCGTTCACATTTACGTCTGACGAACACGAATAAAATATTCATTTAACAGTGTTTTGGTTGCCAGTTTTTATTTGTTTCATTTACCCTATCACATACATGTATTTTGCGGCTTTATTTATGTTTCAATACATGAATTGGAAACGATTCGGGCAATAAAATTTCAGCAATTGTCCCGTTCAAGGTAGGCGACAATAGAATATTAGGTAGTGGCAGCATCCCTATAGAGTTCGTATGGACCGTTTTCACAGGAACTGGTTGAACTATTAATTATTCTTGAACATATCATTTCTTGAAATTCCTTTACGGTACCGTGCATTTGAGTTCTTGACAAATGTACTTTGATAGATTGCTCGATATCTGTTTATGAGACTAATATCAGAATTTGTATTCTGCATTCTGATTTAAAATAGAAGCACCAGGACATTCACTGATTCTCCGGAAAGATAAGGAGATGCCCCGGGTTGGACACTCAAATTGATGCTGATTGATTTAATTTCAACGAGAAACAGTAAAATCTCAACATTGCATCATGGAAAGCTCAACACGCTTGATAAAACATAGTATTGAAGGAAATGAGAACAACTGCGGGAAGAAAAGAAAATCTAATATGCGTAGCGATTTTGAAACAAATAATTCTTTCTTCAGGACATATATCATGAGAATTACTACGAATTTTTATATTACCTCGAACAAAATCTTCATCTAGAACAGTCTATTTTGTGGAAACAGAATACTGGTAATTTAATCACATCAATTAGGAGATGTAGGTGCTTTCTGTTCCTTCACTTTAGGGTCAATGATTAAAAAAATTCTAATGTTGCTATAGCTTATTCTTTAGTATAGAATTGCAACCAGTTCATTGACTTGCGATTTAGATTGCACAAAGTATAAGAAAGGACATGAGATTGAAATACCTTCTCTAGTTAAAACGTTTTTATTCAACTTCATTATTTAGTATCTCTCTAATGAAGGTGACAAATCAACATTCTCTGAAATAGAAGAAATCATTGAAATGTCATTTCCCTAACAAATGACTTCAAACGTTTAGAGTGCATGTGTATTAGTAAAGTATCGAATCTTGTATTTAATTTAATAGTAGATTCTTCTTACGTATGTATCCAAAATCTTTAACCAATACTTTCACCTTTGAAATTCTCAATCCGATCAATTCGCTCTACATAGCATTAATGGAATGAATGAAAATAAATCTTATCAACAGCGACGGATTAACTTTTCCCTTCTATTTATCTCGACTTCAATATTGACTCAATCACGTACTTTTGTCAATATTCAGATTAAACCAGAACGTGTGCAGTAATATCTTGAATGAATCTGAAAATATGTTACGAGTTTATTCCCGGTTCGTTCTTTGAATCATCATCAAAGAAGGCTCAATTTTCATAATTTGGTTCTTGATTATGATTCAACATCTTTTCAAAACTACTCAAGTGTTCATTGGCGACATTTTTGCAGATATTGAGATTAGGAGTGTCGGTTTCTTTCAAAAACTCCGTAACTAATAAAACAGAACAGAAAGAATCCGCGGTTATATTTTGACGGAAACATAATATAATCTGTAAATAAGGAATAATCACCCTTTAATTTCTAAACAAATAAAGAAAAAACGAATCAACTAACCACATAATAGTCTAGGAGCCAGAGCGATATTGATGGTCTGAACATCAACCCGATGGCACTATGGCTTATCGTTAGAGGACGGTTCAATGATCAATTCATCTCACAGACCGAATTTTCCCCGGCTGCTAGATCTCGAGATACAGCATCCGCATTTTTTCTTTTTTTTTGACTGGAGGTTAACCCTTTCCAAGTTGCGGTTACTTGAAAAGCATGCCATTCTTATACACTTCCATCATGTGCCATCATTTTTTATCGTGTCCGTTTATCAGGCCGACCAGTTGAAATTGAACCGAAAATGGACTGCAAGTTAACTTCCCCAAACCTGATGGAAAATGTTCATTGGTGTTGACAATTGTTAACATACCCTATGCCATCAAAAGTTATCGATCCATTCCCGAGTAATTGGCCATTATTTGGACCAAAAATGTTAATTTTTTTCATTTTGTGGATAAAACTTGCGGGTTACAAGGTAACATGATGGCACCATTTTAAATAACTTTATTGGAGGTCAAATGAAGATTTAAAATTATTGCCATCAGTCCTTGCCTATTTCAACCCCCCAAAACTCTCTAAAATCATCCGGCAGAATAAAAACAATAAATAAAAAAGAGCCGTTTCGATTTCAAATCCAGCCAGAGTATCATAAAATTGGTCATATTATCATATGATTCATATTATTTTGGGGGGTGGTCTTAGAGGGTTTTGGGGGGTTGAAATAGGCAAGGAGTGATGGCAATAATTTTGAATCGTTATTTGACCTCCAATAAAGTAATTTAACATGGTGCCATCATGTTACCTTGTTTCCCGCAAGTTTTATCCACAAAATGAAAAAAGAAACATTTTTGGTCCAAATAATGGCCAATGGCCAATTTCTCGGAAATAGACCGATAACTTTTGATGGCATAGGGTATGTTAACAAGTGCCAATACCAATGAACATTTTCCACCAGGTTTGGGAGGGTTAACTTGCAGTCCATTTTCGGTTCGATTTTAACTAGTCGGCCTGATAAACGGACACGATAAAAAATGATGGCACGTGGTGGAACTGTATAAGAATGGCATGCTTCTCAAGTAACCGCAACTTGAAAAGGGTAAAATTCGGTCTGTGAGATGAATTGATCATTGAACCGTCCTCTAACGATAAACCATAGTGCCATCGGGTTAATGTTCAGACCATCAATATCGCTCTGGCTCCTAGACTATAGGAACCACTACCTTCAAATGGTTTAATAAAATTTAAATGTTTCACTTATCATGCTTCAGTAATCAATTTTCTAAATTTGCAATACAACCAGTATATACGAGGGCAAGGTAAAAAGTTTCTGACAAATGAAACAGATGGTATCACAATCGAAAATCTCATGTGACATTTGTGGATGTACCATCTTTAATTAGAAACACGGTCTTATATACAGGTCTGGGAGAACGCATTAAAATTTCCTGACTGATATGTCATTCAGTTCTGTTTTGTCACTCATCGGAAGCAAGCAACCTTGAAGATTTTTGTAAACATAGAAAAAAGTGAATTTCACGTCTCGATTAAACATTATTTCTTGTGTGGGAAAAATATTACGCAAACCAAAACATCGCTTGTTAAACATTATGGGAACTCTCCACCATCGTTTCGTAACTGTGGACTAAATATGGATCCATCACAACATACCAGAGACCAAAGAACAATCGGAACAGTGGACTTGTCTTTTCGAATCGAAGCCGAAAATGGTCAAAGTGGGCTTATCGGCCAACAAAGTCATGGCGACAGTTTTTGGGATGCACACGGTATCGTCCATATCGATTACCTTGAAAAGGGCGAAGGGAACGCGGCCTCATTTGGCAAAGAAAAAAGTGCTCTTCCACCAGGACAACGCACCGGCGTACAGGTCCGCAATGGCAAAATTGCATGAATTGCGCTACGAATTGGTTCGTCATCCACCATATTCTGCAGATTTGGCCCCCAGCGATTTTTATCTATTTTCAAACTTGAAGAAATGGCTCGGCTGAAAGAGATTTGGGTCCAACGATATGAGGTGATCGCTGAAACAAACGCCTATTTTGAAGGATTGCCGGAATCGTATTATTTGGAAGGGATCGAAAAATTAGAAAAATGTTGGACGAATTCTATCGGGCAACACGGACATTATGTTGAGAAATAAAATAAGTTTTGACCAAATAAATCATTTCTTGTTCCAATTTTCAGGGACTTTTCACTTTGCACTCGTAGATGTAAGAACAAGCTAAAAAACCATTAAGGTTAACCCCTTTAAAGTTTGGATTGTGAGTCGTGTTCTATGTAGGTCAAACTATAAGGAACATTTTAACTCGGTATAAAGTACATTTCTCATTATTTGGCATTATTATCCCCAAATAGTACTTAAACAGGCATATTTTGATTTCTAATTTAGTTTACTCTGATGATGGCTATTTGATAGCTCAAAGGTCCTCAGTACTTTAACAGTATTTCTAGTGGATAAGAGTAATTATTTCTTATTTATATTTCAAACTGTATCCACAGTGTAAACTCTTGTATAGTTTATTAATAATATATTCTCTTAAATCGAATTCAAGTACTCGAGCACAGGGGCGTAGCGAACCTTACGATTGTGCGTGAGGGGTGATTTTATTGAAAATGCCGAGTCCATAACTTATTTAGTACATACTGTGTTGACTCACATAGATAAACTTTTTAATCTTCTCACTCTACACATTCTTGACTAACGCTTGAATCTTTCTAGAATGCCGAACAATTTATACCGAAACTTTATACATATTTATTCAACAGTTTCAAGTGACGAAGAATAATGATATATATGGTGAATAATCGATTATACCATGTATTAAGGATTTTTCTACTGGAAAGCTTACCAAAAATTCTGATTATTACTCATAATCACATAAACTTTCTTGGGATTACTGCGGCAATGCCGATTCACTGAAAGTTTTGAAGGTGGGATACCCCCATACTCCTTGCTGCACCCTGCTTGAACATTTGTTTCTGATATCAAAAAAGAAGTTGTGTAAACAATCATAGAAAACAATGGATATGAATCTGAATGTCGTCTGCACCACTTTGTTCTGTACTCATCTATCACTACTTGATGCAGAACCGAACTCTATTTCTTGAGAATTTGTAGAAACTATTGTGATTAGATTAAGTTGGTGGTGAGCTCTGAACTATAGGTTATCGCTTCCCCTGCGTCTGGGTGATCTCAAGATAAAGCTGTAATAAAAGATTTTTGCACCAGTATTTCTCAGGATGTGTGCCAACAGTACATGATAAATGAAATCAGAACCAATATAGATTAAGACAGCCGGCGAAACGTTTCCTTTATTCACGAATTTATAGAATTCGTATTTTTTGTTTGAGGTATAGTTTTTTTTTGCTCACATAGGCATAGCAGTTGACAGTGTTCAAGATTAAGGACTATTCTCGATGGTTCAATGTTGCGAGTGAACTGACCCAATGTTATATATTAATTGACAATTAACTGAAGCTGTAAAAAATCAAAATATATCACAGAAATCTTGATAAATACGTTCTATGAAGCAACGAAGTGGAACTCAATAGCTGGAACGTTAAATGAAATTGAAATACTTGCAAGGTTGGGTACAATGCTTGGATAATTATACCTTTTCTTGTATGCTTAGATTGTGGCGGATTTGATTTAAGGTGAGTATGTTTAAATTTTTAAATAATTCGTTTGTGAGGTATATCGTTGGTTAAAGGTTTAAATACTATATCAACCTAATTAAAAAAAAAAACAGATTTGTAGTTCCGTCTTACCTAGAACTGCATTATTCCTGGATTTTCATATTGTTTTTGGAAGTTTTTGTGTATTCGTGTGACTTAGAAAAATCGAAGTGAAAAACTAGAGTATTGTTTCTATACGCAAGGAATTGTGTGCCGTTGGAAGTTACAGACACATGAAAAACCACAAAAATGGTTTGGAACTGAATTACTTTTGGGGAAAATACATATAGAGACAAAATGGGTGTTTCGCACGAAAGAAGACGGAATAAAGAAAGCAAGAGTTGTAGCGAAGGAGTTCCAAATTCGGGAGGAAAATTTCCTCACTCCGTTTTTTGCACATTTTGCAAAAATATCAACAATAGGGCTAGTGTTATCCCATGCCTTGCAAATGAAATCAAATACCTGGACCTACCCGCAGCTTTTTCGAACGGAGAATTACGACATTTATATCTATCCACCAAAAGGAGTTCAAACCAAATACCCAGTATTAAAATCAAATCGTGCCCTTTATAGACTGTAAGAATCACCCGAGGTATGGAACGAAAGATTCAATAATATTATTACAAAAATAACTTGAAACGATGATTATATAATTCATGTTTGTATCAAACGAAGTCGTATGGATGATTGTTTATGTCGGTGACATTTGGTTGGCCGGAAATGAAGAAAAAGTTATCAAGCTTTTGGAAGATGAAACTGAAGCAAAGTATATGGGTAATGTAGAACACTTTCTTGGTATAACAATCACCAGAACTGAACACACAAGTACAAACAGGTAGATAATATCATCCACATGTATGGACCAATGTAATGAAGTATCCACTCAAATGGAGGTAAAGTTTAAACTGAACCTAAATGAAGCTATAATTGATGTGCCGTTCAGACAGCTTATTGTAAGTCTGTTGTACCTTCCCACAACAAGCATACCTGACATATCCTATGCAGTATGTTACTTGAGTAAGATGCTCAACTATACAAGAAGGTCGTAAAGGGAATATTGAGGTATTTGAAGTAGACAATAACAATGGGTCATTCTATGAAAAGGGTGATAATTCTATTATTGTGTAATCTGGTGCAAATTTGGGGATGGACAAAATTGATCCAAAAAGCGTAAGTGGATCGATGATATTCTATGGAGGAAATCAAGTGGGCTGGTTTTCTAGAAGGCTGTGCTGTTTCTACAGCAGAATCCGACTACATTGCTGCTGCTGCTACTGCTCAAGAACTCGGTAATCTTAAAGGCGTTTTGAGTGACTTCAATGTGCATTTTGTGACAATAATAGTGCAATATTAATGTCCAAGTCATTTGAACATTCAAAAAGAGGAAAACATATTGATATATGAATTCATTTTTTTAAAGAATTTATTGCTTTCAAAAATTATTTCTATCGAACATGTTGCCTCTCTTGATAATATTTCAGATATTTTAACAAAACCTTTATGTAAACAATTTTTTGTGCAACATAGATTAAATGCAAAAGTAAGGTAAGTGCCTTTCAAATGGTCATCAATCGAGGAGGAGTGTTAGGCTTAGTTAAGTTGGCCACAGTGTTTTATGATGTTTCGTGCTCTATGAAATATGCTGTTTTTCATGATTCAATGATTTCAATTATTCTATGTAACGTAAACTGCTTGCTGAACCTTGTTATTACTACTTATCTCCCTTTTTGTGTACAAGTAAAATACTTTTGAAAAGTTTTACCCAAACCAAGGTGAAAGTAGAAGTCATCCAAAAGTACACGAAATAAGAATTTCAATATTATACATAAAATAAAACACGCATTGATTCCTGAATATTTAATAAGGAACACTAGATATGATGCTATTCATCATTAATAAATTAAACAAAGTATACTAGGGAAAAGGGCGCTCATGTGCAATTGCAAATTCTAAAGTTCAATTTAGATTAGCCTTTATAAGACAGTTTCGCCGTATCAAGAAAAAGAAGGAATGGATTTGTGCAAACGTTCAATTCTGCAAATCACTGCGCTCTCCTCCATAGAAGACGAACGGTAACGGTTTAAACTTTGTTTTCTTATCAGAGTAAATAGGTAAACCTACATGCTCTCTTAGCCAGGTGGGTTTTGTGCCAACATACCTTAGCCTTAGTTCCAGGTGTACGAAATTGTCTTGAAGTCAGCGGAATATTTTCTCTCGGTGAATTATTACAACGTCTGCTATTTACGTACAATTTCGTCGAGAAATGATTAGCACAAAATAATGTCTAAATTTGTGTGACAAAGCTATCATTAATATTATTATAAACTATCATTAGTCCCATAAACTGATTGTCGCTCGTGGAGTTATATAAAACTATCGTTACATTCACTTTCTAAATATATCATGGTACAATGGATAATTTCCGGAAGCTGGTTTTTATATAATTTGTCAACTCTAGTTCATCTTAGAAAGTGAATTTTTGTCATAATTTATTAAAAGTTACAAATCGTTGATTTTCTGCGTAAACATGAATTATGGTCAAAATTTACCGTAAAAAGAAATTTATAATCTTTAACTGTGTATAATTGATTTTATTGAATTGTGCTCAATATTGTACTATTTTCATTGTGGACGTGCTGGAACCACGCACTTATTTCATAATGAGGCACTGGAAGGCATTTAGGTATTTATATTTTTACTTCAGATATGCTATATTGTTTACCAGTTGTTCTTGAAATTTGGTGGAGGTTATGGCTGTTAGTCGAGGTCCTGCTGCTAGTTCGTTGAGGGTGTCTCAACGACTACAGTAGCTCCTCCAAGCCTATAGCTCTTAGGGAATTTAGGATGAGATTGCTTCAAGCTAGGTATATTTCCCTCTTCTATTTGATATGATCTCAGGTTTCGTGCCCTTGAGTTTTGAAAGGTATTACATTCTAAGAGAATGTGGATAAAAGTGTCGTCCTTCTCTTCCCCAAACTCCCACTTTCTTACTCTACTAACCCGAGCTTCTTAAGGCTTCCTCTCAAACGGCAGTGCCATTTTAGGTTTCCCGTTAGAATTCTGAGTTTATTTCCCTCAGGTCGATGTAGTTGTTGGAAATTTGGGATGAGATGGCTTCAAACTGGGTAAATTTCTCTCTTCTATTTGATATGATCTCAGGTTTCGTGCCCTCAAGTTTCGTCCTTCTCTTCACAGAACCTACACATTTCTTCCTCTACTAACCCCAGCTTCTTAAGGCGTCCTTCCAAATGGCAGTTCCATTTAAGGTTTCCCCTTAGAATTCTGAGTTTGTTTCCCTCAGGTCGATGTAGTTGTTGGAAATTTAGGATGGGATGGCTTCAAGCTAGGTACATTTCTCGCTTCTATTTGATATGATCTCAGGTTTCGTGCCCTTGGATTTTGAAAGGTACTACATTCTGAGAGAATGTGGATAAAAGTGTCGTTCTTCTCTTCGCCGAACTCCCACTTGTGTTACTCTACTAACCCGAGCTTCTAAAGGCTTCCTTTCGAACGGCCGTGCCATTTCCGGTTTCCCGTTAGAATTCTAAATTTATTTTTCTCAGGTTGATGTAGTTGTTGGAAATTTAGAATGAGATGGCTACAAGCTAGGTAAATTTCTCCCCTCTGTTTGATATGATTTCAGGTTTCGTGCCCTTAAGTTTTGAAAGGTACTACATTCTGAAGGAATGTGGACCAAAGTTTCGTCCTTCTCTTTACAGAACCTACACATTTCTTCCTTTACTAACCCCAGCTTTTTAAGGCGTCCTTTCAAATGGCAGTGCCATTTAAGGTTTCCCGTTAGAATTCTGAGCTTATTTCCCTCAGGTTGATGTAGTTGTTGGAAATTTAGGATAGGATGGCTTCAAGCTAGGTACATTTCTCTCTTTTATTTGATATGATCTCAGGTTCCGTGCCCTTAAGTTTTGAAAGGTATTACATTCTGAAAGAATGTTGAAAATTTCGTCCTTCTCTTCACAGAACCTACACTTTTCTTCCTCTACTAACCCCAGCTTCTCAAGGCGTCCTTCCAAATGACAGTGTCATTTAAGGTTTCCCGTTAGATTTCTGAGTTTATTTCCCTCAGGTTGATGTAGTTGTTGGAAATTTAGGATGGGATGGCTTCAAGCTAGGTAAATTTTTCTCTTCTATTTGATATGATCTCAGCTTTCGTGCCTTGGGTTTTGGAAGGTACCACATTCTGAGAGAATGTGTACAAAAGTTTCGTCCTTCTCTTCGGAGAAGCTACACTTTTCTTTCTCTACTAACCCGAGCTTCTTAAGGCGTTAGAATTCCGAGTTTATTTATCTCAGGTTGATGTATTTGTTAGATCTCTTCTGGTTGTAGTTTCCCAAAAGAACTTTCACCCACCTTTGTTCTTGTAGTTTCTTTCCCGTGATGGGATATTTTTTTTTGCCTTCTGGTTTCTTGAGCTCATTCAGATAAATAAAAATAAGGGAATTGGGAACTAAGAATGGATCGTGAGTTGTGAATCTTTCATTCTATAACTTCACAACGGATATTCTATGTTATTGATATCAGGGCCTAGGAATGTACATGTAGATTATTATCGCTACACGTTTGTGAATTGAGAATGAACACTGTTCAACATAGAACGCATATAAAATCGATGCCACAAACATGTACAATCCTCGGGATTAATGTTTTTCGAATCAAACGAATAGGCTATTCTCAGATTCATCAACGATCTTCTGACCAAAGTGTTAGTTTAACACTTAATGAATTGTTTTACAGAAATGTGAAAATACATATAGCTGGAGATGTTTTTTCTTCAGTAGAACTAGAACAAACCAAAACGATTAGTAGACTTCATATAAATACTTTCTGATATGGAGGTGATGGATTCTGGTTGAGAATTATAGATAAGAGGACAACATTTTGGATCTATCGGAATGATTATCACGATTATCAAGAAACGATGGAACCAACTATAATGTTTCATTCATTATGACTGCAAAAAATTAAACGTTGTATATTTTTCATCTTCCAGATGGAAATTAAAAGATTACGCTACTAATAATTCATGCTATAAATATTGCTGTTGGGAAAATTCACGAACGATTACGAGGAATCCCTGTAATAATAAATTTCATTTGTCCGTTAATCCATTTTGGATTGTAAATCTGCGCCAATGTCAGGTTAAGGCCATGTGAATCGCTACTAGATTGATGTATTTGCTTCCTGTCCGCTCGGGTGCCTTCTTTGGTTTTTCCTTTCTTTTCTTTACATTCCATTTATAAGAATATATCTCCATTTCGACATACCATAACTCTATTTAGAAACATACATGCTACGTCGTGTTTGATAGAACTTCCTTTAACACCAACGGACAAAAATCCTTTAAAGTCACTTCCCCACAACCTGTTTTATGTTCTTTTATAATATTTTGGCCATCTGTTATTGGTTTCTGCAACATATAGTACGAATTGTTATTTGTCAAATATAGTTTATCATTCTGAACTTTCAGTTTTGTTTTCTTTTGTAGTATTTATATGGCGTATAATGTTGCATCAGCAAAATATTATGATGAACCATCGAACCATATTCAGCAAGTGTATCCAACCGAACAATCACCGTCCTACCCGTTTTATACAGCTTATTTCAACAGCTAAAACTTTTGAAAACAGAATAAAAGATTGTATTCCTAAGTCAAAAAGTAATAAGTGTTCAAATTGAGCTCCGTATACTGTCTGGGAATGAGCAAGCCTTTCCACAAAAGTCTTCAAACAAATGTCTGATGTGGCTTTAGGTGTCCGTTCAAGTTGTGCCCAATCCTTACTTGTGTATCTTGTCAATTCTTGGGCCTGTTTTTTTTGAACAAATCACACAGAAAGAAATCAAGAGGAGTGAGATCCGGTAATCTCCTATCCACTTTCCAGGGAATACTTGATTAAGGTACCCCCTTAATGAAATGGTGCACAATCTTGCTGAAACCAAACGTTATCAGCTATTTGTTGATCATTTTCCCCTGGGAATATTTTACGCACTGCAGGTATTATGTGTTTTGCTGATAAATTCATATAGGAAGCACTGGTTAGGTTTCCAATAAAATGTGCGTCAACCACACCCATCCATACTTTTATTTTCAGGGATGTTGAGTATGAACAGTTTACATCCAGAGAGGCTTATATCTGAACCAGCTAGTGACAATTATGTGGATGTACAGAACTAAAGGGCGGAATATATGCACGTCAATTCAGTTAAAATATGCGCATATATATGCATAGTTTTTCTTTGAAATATGCAATAATATGCATTTATTTGTCAAAATATGCAATTATATGCCTTGAATATAACCTGGAAAAATGGAAATAAAGAAACGCCGACTCTTACAAGAATTATTTATTTTAAGTAAAATTAAAAGAAAAATATAATAGGTAAAATTTTTAACCTGAAATAGTATAAAATGCATTTATAACGATATATTTTTCAAAATTTTCCAATAAAAGTGTTTGCCTTCTGTCTGTAAAAATATGTTCGTACAAAGAAAAAGATCTTTCAACATCTACCGATGTGATCTGGCAATATTTTAATTTGGGTAGTAAGTTATAAGGCCAAGGTATTACTTCGTTGGATGGTTTAGTATCAAAAAATATTTTTGACTTCCATTAAATACTTAAAGCCTCCATTCTTTCCCACAATAACTTCGAGTTTACTTCTTACTTGATTTCCTACATCCCCGGAAACTTTTTTGCATTTGTCGGAAAAAGTTTCTACAATATTAATTGATTCTCTTAAACTCATATTCCTACTTTCTAACGAAGTTATTATATCTGGCATAAAACTAAAATTAACCTTAATAAAAACAAGTTCCTTAGCTAAATTTACATTTTTGAATACTGCTTGACTTTACACTACACACTGTGAATTGTCTTCTAAATCTAAAACTATGTCTTTGATGGCTTCAAAATGGTCTGCGTAGAATATCGCGGCTTCAAGTGAACCTTCTTGTCTTGTTTCTGTTCGGTGAATTAGGCAAGCTGATTACTTGGAAATTCCTAAACATCCAATAAATGCCGGCAACAAACCGTATAATAATAAAATGGGTCCATAAACCATATAATAATAAAACCTACCCACCTTTTAAATTATTTCAATTATCTGCAAGGGTCGCACTTAATCTTTTGATAGAACGAAAAACATAAAAATATGCACACAAATTTTATTTTTGACGAAATATGCAATTTTTTATGAAATTTGTAAAAATATGCAAAATATGCAAATATATGCACTTTGCATATATTCCGCCTTTTATACAGAACCATTTAAATAAAAGGTAGCTTCATATTTCTTGCATCATTCCCAAAAATGCAGTCTACGATCAAAATCATCCTCATGTAACTCTTAATTCAATTGAACAGTGAATGACTGAAGTTTTTCTATTGAAAAGCTCACAAATTAACTTTGAACATACGTCAAAGCTTGTGTGGATTGAGTTGGATTTTCCCCAACAGAAAGCAAGATATCTATTTCTTTATTGCCACTGCTGATAGAGGTCTACCAGATTTTTCACTTTTTAAATCGGTAATATTGTACATGTATCATCATTTTCACATGTGTGGTTTTTGGAAAGGAGTACAAGTTTGATTAGTATTCAAGTTTTGAAAAGTTAAGGAACCTTCATATATGAGTATTGTATCACCCTGTAACTAAATAATCACGTCGTCCACGAAATGGGTAAATTGAATTGACATACACAATATTAAAAAAGTGTCCATTATTTCAGAAAATACAGTGCGTTAATTTTTTTTTAATACTTTGACTACTCGAAAAGCATCGTGTGAGCTAGCAGTGGAATGTGAGGAGAGAAGATAGGAATTCTTATTTTTCTTGAAGATTTGGGGGTTATAGGCATAGGGTAAGACCTCAATAGGAGTTTCACAGCTTCGCTGTTCGATAAAAACAAGAAGTCTGGTGGGAAGAAGTTCGGGAGGTCTCGAGCTTGACAGTGAAGGGGTGACTAGTTAGAGCTCGTCTAGTCTACCTATCTGGAATCTCTCGTGGTGGAACAGCAGACGTGATTTCTGATAAACACCGACCATGGAAATATCTACAGGAAAGAGAGATATCTCCCACCTCCCTCCGATGTTCTAGAGAGGTCAATGAACTCGTAAGTGTGACATCATCAATCAAACGAATAGCTCTCTTCTGGATAGAATCCAAGAGCTTCAGCATATGTTTGGGAGCTGAACTCCAAACATGTGAACGGTATTCCAGGACAGGTCGAATCTGTGCTTTGTAGATTATGAGGAGCTATTGGGATGTAAAGTAGCTCTTGGCACGGAATAGAAAACTAGGTTTTCGTGAAGTGGTTTTCGCAATGAACATAACATGATCGTCCCATGAGAAGGTGCTGTTTAGTCGAGTCAAATAGGTATTTCATTACGAAAATCGAACGATTTTGATGAAACAAAGTGCATTCGATTCGGGATGACGTCTAGAAAAAAGCTTACCGGTTAGTTTTTTGTGCAAATTTGTTATTATTTTTTTAACTTAAAAATTGACCAATTTCCAAAATTTTATCAAAACTAACCAGAAATCCTCAGTTAGGGGTTGTGGAGATTGTTTTTTTATGTTAAATGTTTAAAAATTCGTTAAAAGGGGGTCGTTACTAATTTAAATCAAAAACAAAATCGAATTCTAATTTTTTAATTGTTTAATTTGAAATAAATTCCCGCTCATCTAAAATTTTTTTCTATCTTCTCTACTCAGTCTTTTTATATTCCACACAGCATCGTTTACGTATACTATGGACATGTAGGCATAAAAACCGGGCGGGAGTAGCAGGTAGGTATTTTTCTTAAACTATAGAGTCTACACTATACTATAACACAGCATCTATCATATAATAAGATCTCTATGGCATCCACCGCTTCATAGAGCAGCTGTTTATCTGAAGCGGTCCTCCCTCCCATCCCCCCAAAATAAAGACGCGGCAACGTTTTTAACAGAACAACCGGGTGATAACGCCCGATCGCATTTCCTTGTTTGTGAAGCTTCGGATTACGGCTTGTCCACTGCCAAGTAGTAAACGGAGTTCAATTTTAAAATTAAATTCAAGATTGAACTGGTTTTTACTTGTTTGCAATTGATCATATTACAAATGAACACTACACTGTAGATAAATTTCAAAATAAACTTTTCATCATAAAAATAATTTGAAAACACGACATGTTTCAACACACAGTGGCTTCATCAGGTAAACAATGGTGTGTTTTCTTTTATTTTTATAATAGTTTATTTTGGAATTTTCCTACAGTGTATTATTCAGTGTACTGTTATTTTGTAATCAAACATATAATGTATGAAATTACTACTTTTTTTTGACTTCAGAATAAATTCTATTTTTTTCGTAACAGTTACCGATTTTAATAGTCACAACGTTGAATTGTTTATTCAACTACCCTTCATTTGAGATATCACAAGAGGTAGACTTTCGGAATAAGAAAGTTGATAAGAGGTAGGGGGTAGGGGGTAGGAGTGAATAATATGAACTTCAAAAAAGCGTTAATATGTTCAGTTTTACGATTGAAAATCGAAGTGTTCGGAAAAGTCCTGTTTTCAAGACTTATGGCCTTGTTGTTTCTTTTCACACACGCTTTATATTCATTAATAGGCAAACGTAAATGTTAATCAGGTGAAAGCTAATCCCGCTCGAAGCACCACTGAAATTACGTTCATTGTTCCTAATAACCGAAGACTTTTAGATACATATGTCATGGATATTGATCGACCTTTTCATGTCTGTCAATATCCTTTGTTCATTTTGTAGCAAATGTATTCATTCCTTGAATTTATAAATTCTCAAAAACCGTAAGGATTTAATATCTCGTAGAGAAGATTCAGATGATAATTGTTTGAAAAAGTTCTTTGCTTCAGACAACGGATTAAAATAGTGTATTGTTAGGACTTTAGAAGTTTCCATTATATTTTAGTATTATTACAATCCCGCAGCAGAGTGGAAATCATGGAAACTGTGCCAAGTCGTGTCTCGTTTTCATGACTACGGCAAGTTTTAAATATGAGAAAAATGCACGTTCATTTTCAGATCTTGAAATAACTTACCTGCATAAAACTGATTCCATAGCATTTGAAATAAAATGTCTCATTATAGGGAATGAAGGAATCCTTTGACACTTAACATTTGATTAATTTGATGTTCTAAAGATCAGTCAACACTGACTATGAAAGAAATTCTACTGGAGCTAGTTTTCCACGATATCTATAGTATGCCACAAACATGAAATATAGAGTTTTCGCGAGTTCCAATTAGATGATTCAGAGATACTAGATGTAATAAACATCTGGAAATTTGGGGTACTTTTCCGGATATGCCAATTTTATCTGAGAAATTTAGAGCACCCAGCTACTTTCGAATGTATGGAACTATACTATACGTTCCTTATTTCAAATAGATCACTGTGGCATTATGACATATTTCGACACAATTGTTCTGGGGACTCTTTCCTATAAGGTTTTGCTACCTTATGCTCGGGATCACGACCAACTAGTCGAGTCAAATAGGTATTAAAACAGGCCGACTTACGAAAATCGAACAATATGGACCGATTTTGATGAAACAAAGTGCATTCGATTCGAGATGTCTAGAAAAAAGCTTACCGGTTAGTTTTTTGTGCAAATTTGTTATTATGTTTTTAACCGAAAAACACTTTTATTAATTTGCAGCGTGAATGCTTTGTTAAAGCAATGTTTTATTTATTGAACAATAAATATTTGAATTATTAAAAAAATGTTTCTGATAATATTCACTGAAACACAGAACAAAATAATTTTCACATAAAACGAATGAGAAATTTTACTAATCTGAACAACAGCAGTATCCAACAGTAAGTGACACGAGGTGATCATTTATTATGAATCTACATTACAATAGCAGCGTGGTCCACGTATACCTTGCCGCGTCTTTATTTTGGGGGGGATGGGAGGGAGGACCGGTTCAGATAAACAGCTGCTCTATGAAGCGGTGGATGCCATAGAGATCTTATTATATGATAGATGCTGTGTTATAGTATAGTGTAGACTCCATAGTTTAAGAAAAATACCTACCTGCTACTCCCGCCCGGTTTTTATTACGTATATGTCCATAGTATATGTAAAAGATGCTGTGTGGAATATAAAAAGACTGAGTAGAGAAGATAGAAAAAAATTTTAGATGAGCGGGAATTTATTTCAAATTAAAAAATTAAAAAATTAGAATTCGATTTTGTTTTTGATTTAAATTAGTAACGACCCCCTTTTAACGAATTTTTAAACATTTAACATAAAAAAACAATCTCCACAACCCCTAACTGAGGATTTCTGGTTAGTTTTGATAAAATTTTGGAAATTGGTCAATTTTTAAGTTAAAAAAATAATAACAAATTTGCACAAAAAACTAACCGGTAAGCTTTTTTCTAGACGTCATCCCGAATCGAATGCACTTTGTTTCATCAAAATCGTTCGATTTTCGTAATGAAATACATACCTATTTGACTCGACTAAACAGCACCTTCTCATGGGACGATCATGTTAGGTTCATTGCGAAAACCACTTCACGAAAACCTAGTTTTCTATTCCGTGCAAAGAGCTACTTTACATCCCAATAGCTCCTCATAATCTACAAAGCACAGATTCGACCTGTCCTGGAATACCGTTCACATGTTTGGAGTTCGGCTCCCAAACATATGCTGAAGCTCTTGGATTCTATCCAGAAGAGAGCTATTCGTTTGATTGATGATGTCACACTTACGAGTTCATTGACCTCTCTAGAACATCGGAGGGAGGTGGGAGATATCTCTCTTTTCTGTAGATATTTCCATGGTCGGTGTTTATCAGAAATCACGTCTGCTGTTCCACCACGAGAGATTCCAGATAGGTAGACTAGACGAACTCTAACTAGTCACCCCTTCACTGCCAAGCTCGAGACCTCCCGAACTTCTTCCCACCAGACTTCTTGTTTTTATCGAACAGCGAAGCTGTGAAACTCCTATTGAGGTCTTACCCTATGCCTATAACCCCCAAACCTTCAAGAAAAATGAGAATTCCTATCTTCTCTCCTCACATTCCACTGCTAGCTCACACGATGCTTTTCGAGTAGTCAAAGTATAAAAAAAAAATTAACGCACTGTATTTTCTGAAATAATGGACACTTTTTTAATATTGTGTATGTCAATTCAATTTACCCATTTCGTGGACGACGTGATTATTTAGTTACAGGGTGATACAATACTCATATATGAAGGTTCCTTAACTTTTTCGAAACCTGAATACTAATCAAATCTCAAATTGAGAGTTATGTTTTGAGTTTTACATTGCACACCAAACATAATACAAATTCATAAGCCGTACTTTGAAAGCTGAACATTTGAAAAATGTTAATAAAAGATAAAGAACATTAATAAAACGTAAGTTTCAATGTCCAATAATTAATAAGATACGTGATGAAAATGCCCATATCTCGTAATATACTCTGTATAAGGAGCACATCCCTACATTGGAAAAATTCCCAAGAGCAGCTTTAATAGTTCATAATACAGGCTGAGGTAAAAAGATGATCATTTAATGGGTGTTCAATCACTTTAAATTACAAGGCAGAGATTTGGTGACATGGTTTCAATTTGGCACCCATCCCTTTCAATACACTTATGGAGTCTGTCTATTGTTGTATGTAAGGCCCTCTCTCTATGACGTGAGTGATGCGGTCTTTCGGGTCGTTCTAGTTGCGAGGTTTGCTGGCGTAGACCCTTGACCATGACCCACAGCCAACAATCGCATGGCGTCTGGTCGGGTGAACGTGCTGGCCATAGGAGAGGACCACCAATCCAGCGATTACCGAACGTGTCGTTCAGGTAATCTCGACATCAGACTGTTGTGGGCAGGGTATGGCTTCATTACCAAATCACGATGCAAAATTCCACCCAGTGACCTTTGCAAAATGTTAGTTTCTCGAGAAAGTCTGCGCGTGAACTTGGTTGAGCTGCTACCATCGCTCCCTTGACGAAGATGATATTCTCTTCAGTTCGGACAGATCTCTTTCTACCGCTGTTCTCCTTGCAATCATCTGGAACGGATGTCGACCGGACAAACTTCTCGTATATCCTACTAATTATGAGGCGCGATGGTGCATGCTCTCCAGTCCAGGCATTGCATTTTTCTTGTACGATGCTTGGGGACGAAAGACCTCCATCCAGGCAGATATCTTCCTTCGTTCCTCAATAGAATATCAGGAGGCCATGTTTAAATTTGCGAAAAAAAATTTAGTCTCAAAATATTTTTAACTCCCATGCAGTGTTAACATCTTTTTTTTGTCTCACCCTGTATGCAGAGTGTTCTATTCAAAGTTGGTTGCTCTAAATATTTGGGCATATCCAAAAACGCGACACTACAAATTTTGATATTTTAATGACATCTAGTTTATCTAAAACCTGTAATTGGAACTCGCAAAGAATCGTCCTGTATATAGACACTCGGCATCGTGATAGTTCAACAACGAAATATGAAAATTCAGTTTGTCGTTTCATCTATAATTTCATCACGTGACTCCAAAATTCATAATCTTTTTTCTTTCGAATATAATTCTCGCCCAATAGACATACAAGCTGGAGATGTTCATTGTGCATCAACTAGGTTTCCTATAATTGACAGCAAAATTGTTGGAAGAAGGACTATTTCGCATATCTGAGGTCATATCGGATTACGCGATTACTTTGGAATAAATTAAGTTCTACAGGTTTAAATGCATGGTGTAGGTCCCAAGACTCGACTTGACTGAGAACTTCACAAAAAGTACAACTTACATCTATACAGCGTGATTTACGTAGGCCGTGCATTAGAAGTTTTTCAACTTGCAGTTGGACTAGAAACTTGAAATTTGGTATGCTGTCATAATTGATCATGTGCGTTCTACCTCAAATGTTTTTAGTCCTACAATTATACAGGGTATGCCAAAAGTCGGTACCAACTTTCTTATTTTAAATGGAAACCTAATGTTTTTTTGTCATGCTTCGATTGGCCTTCTGATTATGACTTTAGACAACCTAAGTTATGTTTACTTATCTATCACAGTTTTTGAGATATGTCCATTTTTCTGAAAAAAATTACGGCTGTAGTAGTTTACGAAAACACGTTTAGCCCGCAAACTGTTCAAAATTAGGAAACCAAATTTATGGAGCAGTTAGCTGGTAGTCCAGGCTAACACCTGATGTCCCATCGACGGGCCCATTTTGTACCATATGGGCGCAGGCGATTTTTGAATGTCGCAATATAAAATTGTCAAAAACTCAATTTTTTCAAATGGCACCTACCATTTTTTTTTAACCATTCGAAAGAAAATTGAATTTTAGGATGAGTTATTTCAGCATTCCCTATACCCAAGTTCCACCTCTATCGAGTTATTCAATAAAAATCAAGAAATGCCTTATCTTGCAGAATGATTATGTGTGTATGCCATGGAAACAAAAGAAAATTGTAATAATTTAATCAAAAATATTGAACAATATTGACAGAACTCTAGCGTAAATGTTCAATATGACCACCATTGTTGTTCAAACATTCTATTATTCTACTTTCAATAGATTGCGTAGCACGTCTGATTTCGTTGGGATCGAGACTGTCAAAAGTCTGTATTATTCTAAGTCTCAACTCATCTATATTGTGAACTGGTGAAAAATAGACCAAATCTTTTACCCTACCCCAAATATAAAAATCTAAAGGGGTAAGATCTGGAGATCTTGCAGGCCAGAGAAAGGGTCCTCGATTTCCCCACCAACGGTGCTCGAACATGGATGTCAATGTGGTAAACACAGTTCGTGTATTGTGCGGTGGTGCCCCATCCATCTGGAACCATGAACGTGCAGCTCTAGCCAGTGGCAAATTGTCAAGAAATGTTTCTATTACGTTTTGAAGAATTTCTACATATCTGTCACCATTCAGATTTTCATCGTACATAAAGTAGCGTACCTCTTGGTTCATTACCAAACAAAACACATTTATTCGAAATTGTACTTGATTTTCAACTTCGAACACCATATGTGGATTTTCAGAGGCCCAAAAATGTCGATTGCGCCTATTGTAAACTCCCTGCTGACAAAACTTTGCCTCATCAGTCCAAATTATGTTGTCTAAGAATCCGGCGTGCTCTTGTATTTTGAGTAATAAGTCCTCGCAAAAGTTTACTCTACGGGGAAAGTCACCTGGGTGTAATTTTTGCATTCGTATAAATTTGAAAGGATGTAGCTTATGGCGGTGTAAAATGGTTTATATTGCAGAGTATGAAAATCCCAATTCCAAAGACGCCGTTCGTATTGAGGCTTGAGGATATGCTTGAAAATATCCGAGAATGGTAATTTGATTATCGTCATTGCCAGTTAGTGGTTTGACTCTCGTAACGGGTCTAGCCACCTTCCCAAAATGTATAAAATTAGTTTTCAATCGTGAGAACTTGCCCCGTGTCATCCTCGGTAAGTTTGGATATTTCAAATTAAACTCTCGGACAGTTCGCTGCACAATTTTTTGACACATGCCGTGGATAAGAAACAAGTCAAACACAACTTCGTTTGTATAATTTTCCATATTCCAATCAATTTTATTTAAGAATTAGCACGACTCGTTTTTACTTTGACAGAATAGCACCTTCTTGTTTACAGTTGTTTTTTGTTTTCATGGCATACTTGAATAAACACAAAAGCATTCGGCAGGATAAGGCATTTCTTGATTTTTATTGAATAACTCGATAGAGGTGGAACTTGGGTATAGGGAATGCTGGAAATCTCATCCTAAAATTCAATTTTCTTTCGAATGGTTAAAAAAAAAGGTAGGTGCCATTTGAAAAAATTGAGTTTTTGACAATTTTATATTGCGACATTCAAAAATCGCCTGCGCCCATATGGTACAAAATGGGACCGTCGATGGGACATCAGGTGTTAGCCTGGACTACCAGCTAACTGCTCCATAAATTTGGTTTCCTAATTTTGAACAGTTCGCGGGCTACACGTGTTTTCGTAAACTACTACAGCCGTAATTTTTTTCAGAAAAATGGACATATCTCAAAAACTGTGATAGATAAGTAAACATAACTTAGGTTGTCTAAAGTCATAATCAGGAGGCCAATCGAAGCATGACAAAAAAACATTAGGTTTCCATTTAAAATAAGAAAGTTGGTACCGACTTTTGGCATACCCTGTATAATTGTAGGACTAAAAACATTTGAGGTAGAACGCACATGATCAATTATGACAGCATATCAAATTTCAAGTTTCTAGTCCAACTGCAAGTTGAAAAACTTCTAATGCACGGCCTACGTAAATCACGTTGTATACTTCTATTGAGCATAACGGCAATTATCCCATCGGATGGAGGGGAGTTGATTGTTGATCCAACATTGCGCTAATCGCCCAATTGGAGATGAACACGTGGATTGACGCTTCTTCTTTGTCTGATCAATTGCAAGATTATGGGACAAAGTCAGGGAATTATTTCGTTCTAGTTGATCTGTACTTGGGTTATTATTCCATAGAGATGTATTTTTTTGGTGGAAGTCTGCTTGCTCGGAACATACATGGTAACATAATTTTCTTGTTCGAATTCGTTTTTATGTGACCCATTTCTGTAGACATTTTATATTCCGTTTCTGGGAGAAAGACTTCTCCTTCAACTATTGTTCGATTGTCGGGGAATTGGAGTCTAGACGATACGAGGGGTGAGGGTTAGTCTAGCACATAATAAAATTGATATCTGACTGTATCCCGAGGGTGGACTATGAGAAATGCGAAGTCTAAAATATAAAACTCGAGAATTATAAAAATAATGTGCATTCTAAGGGATCGATGGGGGAATCAAAAGTACGTAGACGATGGAATGGTCATATTTATGAATCAACTCAAGCCAAGAGAGTAAATATTATATATGGCCCTATAACACCAAGCATTTTAACTAAAATATATCGAATTGTTGCCTCTATAGAGTTTCTTTTGGAGAGATTTATTACTCTATTAACCTCTGACCTTTATTTTAACTCAACTCCGTGCAAATGAGTTAAATGAATATAAATAACTCTTCCAGATTCCGTACACTCGAATACTTTATACATTACAGTATTACAGCACAATCTTGTTTACACCAATTTATTATTTACATAAGGATTAAGAGAGTATTTATTTATGAAGTTTACAACTCAATCTCTGCTTCTCACGTTGACTGCCATTAGAAGAACTAACATAAACAACCACTTTGGAAGCCATATTGCAACGCACTTTATTCAGTCAAACACTTTTATACAAGCTCATTTACAGGTAAAATATGTTTCAATCACACGAGGACACCTTACGAACAGGTGCAACATAAAATTTTACACAATAAATCGATGATACTTTGTTAAATAGTAATAATCAAAATAAATAATAAAATTAAAACAGTGAAATATCTGAAAGATTTAGAATCGATAGGACATAACTAGATGCAATTAATATTATTATTACCGTATGTTTATAAGAGTCAATTTTTTCTTATTCTTTTTTGTTTTTCTATTATCTTCATATTCTTAGAAATAATTAAAGTTAATTTAAAAACAAAATCTTTCCTTCCATAAAATTCGATGGATCAAACAATGTACAAGTGGAGGAAGACTCTAGACATTTACTTCTAAATCCACTTTAATTCATGTTGAACTTACTGAATACATTAGAGCAGGGAGAGATGCAAACTAAGGTCTTGAAAAGTATAGGAGATACATTTCTGAATAACTCAAATGAAAATAACTGTAACATAATACATTTCAATATAAGGAGTGTAAGAAAAAACTTCGATGAATTATTAGTGTATATTGAACCAGTGAAGGAAAAAATTGATATTATAATTCTATCTGAAACTTGGCATGTGGACAGGGTAAGTGACTTTGAAATACCAAATTTTAACATTCATTACAATAATTCAAAATTCAATCAAAATGATGGTGTACTGGTATTTATAAAAAGCTATTTGACAGCAGATATTACTATTATTCCCATAACTGAGACTAACTTACTCAATGTTTCTATAAATAATAATAAATTTAATATAAACATTACAGCTTCATATCGTCCCCCATCAACAAATGTCATTAGTTACATAAATGATATTAATAACTATTTGGGAAATTTGAAAAAAAATGAATTAGACGTTTTTATGGGTGATATAAATATCAATCTACAAAATGAAGAATCCCTTGAAGTAAATAACTACACAAATGTACTAAATGAAAATGGTTATATGTCTTATATCAATACAACAACACGAGAAACTGAAACCTCTAAATCAACTATCGACCACATTTTTGCCAGAAGAAATAAAGAAACATTGAATATAAATGCATATGTTATTGAAACGAATCTATCCGATCATTATTCGACGTTCTTATCTGTTTCATACAAGGAAAAACATAAAGGTGAACAAACCGTGGAATTACAAAAAAACTTTTTGGATCATAACAAGCTGAACCACCTCCTAGGTAAGGAAAACTGGCAAAGTATTTTTTTGAGCAATGATGTTCAACACTGCTACAACTTAATTATAGAAAAAATCAATAATAATATATTGAATTGCACTAAAACTAATAATAGAATTCTATATCCTAAAAAAATTAAACCATGGATCACAACAGGCCTCATAAATTCAATAAAATATAGAGACCGTCTGAAAAAAAAAGTAATAAAAAATTCTTCAATCCAAAATAAAGCAGAGTATTCACAATATCGAAATATGTTAAATAGACTACTGAAAGAAACAAAAAATCAATACTATAGAGCCAAAATATACGACGCTGGTTAAAACTACAAACAAATTTGGGAAATTATAAACTGTGCTTCCAATACTACTAAATCCAACAAAAACGACCTAAAAAATATTTCAATTTATAGTAAGGATGGTATAGAAACTGAAAGTAATCTAGATAAAACGAATATTCTAAATGAGTTTTTCACTAACATTGGCAAAGAAATGACAGAGAAGGTCAATAGGGACAATGAACTAAAACCCAATGAACTAATAAAAAAACAAAATGTTTCGTCAACAATTTATCTGAAACCAGTATCGCCAAATGAAATAATTGAACACATATCAAATCTAAAAAATAAATCTTCAGCTGGTCCTGACGGCCTGACTGTAAAAACTATCAAAACAATACATACGCACATAATTTCACCACTGTCATACATCATCAACCTATCTTTCTCGAAAGGTTTAATACCGAAACAATGGAAGGAAAGCAATATAACACCAGTTTTTAAATCTGGAAGTAGAAAAAATCCCAGCAATTACCGACCTATTTCAGTAATTAACAACTTCGCGAAGCTCTTTGAAAAATGTTTGAAATCTAGACTGATGGATTTTTTTGAGAATAATCAAATAATAACAAACAGACAATTTGGTTTTAGAAATAAGTTAAGTACAGAGCATGCTATAATAGACCTCACAAAAGTGATTGTGGACTCCTTGGACAAGTCAGAAAAATGCCTATGTATATTTCTCGACTTGGCCAAGGCTTTTGACACGGTGTCCCACGAAATATTGCTAGAAAGACTAAATGAGGTAGGTATTCGCGGCCCAACACTGAACATTCTAGAAAATTATTTAAAACACAGATATCAGAGAGTAAAAATTGATCATATATACAGTACACCTCTTGAAATAACCACAGGTGTACCACAGGGAACAGTATTGGGCCCAATACTGTTCCTAGTATATATCAACTCAATAGCGAAATTAAAAGATTTTCAGGGTCATCTTGTCTCTTACGCTGATGACACAGCAATTGTGTTTACTGATAAAAATTGGGATAATCTGTACGTTAGAGCTGAACAGGGTCTTTCGAAAATCTCACAGTGGCTCAATTATAGCATGCTGACGCTGAATACGTCGAAAAGTAAATTTCTAACATTTTCCACAAACGTCGACTCACAACCGAATAGAATAAATATTTTTCTTCATAATAAAACATGTTCTCAACAAAACTGCAACTGCCCAACTATTGAAAAAATCGAAAAAATAAAATACCTTGGAGTTATTGTCGATCAACACCTGAAGTGGAATGAGCATGCTATATATGTAAATAAAAAAGCCAGGCAATTAATTCGAAAATTCTATGTACTTAGAGACATATTAGATAATACTTATATATAAATCATTAATTGAACCACTATTCAGATACTGTATAGTTATATGGGGAGGCTCATATAACAATGCTATACAAATTTTAAAAACTACACAAAACTGTATACTGAAAATAGGATTCAAAAAATCCAAACGTTTCTCTACAGACAGGCTTTATGAAGAACTAGACATTTTCAATATCTACAAACTACATATACACCAATGATTGTTTTATATGCATACAATATCAAAACAAATTATAAATACAAACAAAACTATTCCAACTCGCTTTATTACATACCAATCGATTGATATACCCCTTTTTAGAAAAAGTCACTCCCAGTGCAGCCTTTTCTATATAGGACCTAGATTATATAACAGATTACCACTCCAAATAAAACAAATAAACAAAATCAGTTCCTTTAAATACGAAATTAAGAAAATTATCAATGAAAATAAAATCAACATATGAAAAAAAAAAAAAAAAAATTAATAATAATAAATACAGAATACAAATTTGATTCTCATTTATTTTCGTAAATCAAATTTCCACACCTCTATGCCCTAACTGGATTGCATCTCTCTCAGCACTATTTTATTTAACTATTTTATTTATTTTATTTAAGTTAATTTTACCATCCTCGTCCAAAAATATGCAAAACAAGCATTTATGCTTAGGCAATTTCTGTACAGGAGTATTTGTAAACAATATTAGAATGAATAAAATTTGATTTGATTTGATTTGATTTGAGTAATATTTATCACCTCACCTGTCACGGTCAAAACCGACTACGCTCCATAAAACTAAACAATACTGTCGAAAAGTTCTAAAGCCTCTTGTTGGTCACGTCACACTGACTGTTATACTCATCGTAAAAGTGTTGCATTATAGAAGGTATTGAGCTTATTATTAGGATATACGATTGTACAAAATTAACTTATTGGAACTATAAAAAACAATGTTTCTTATTTTAATTCACTCAAATGATTAACTGTTATATTCCTGAGGTGATAATGTAGTGATTACCAGAACTTAATGATCCTCAAATAATGATTGTCTCTGATTGCAACTGATGTAATTTGTCTCTAATCCGGAAAAAGATTAATCTAACAATGTGTCTGTCTGACGGTGTTTTATTCCCATTGAGGTTTTTTCGAAGCAAAGACATATTAGTTTATCTGGTGGGGGTCGCAACTACTATAAGAGGTTTCTCCAGCTGTCTGAGATGTTATTTATCCAAAGCGTAAAGGATTCTTCCCGACACCTAATAGATAGAGTCAATCGCACGATCTTTCAGCTTCAAGACGTTGACACAGCTGTACAATACAGTCTGTTTAAATACAAAGTCACACAATGGCTCGCCCTGAATAAATACTTATTTTCACCACTATGATTTGAGAACCGTTTCCCATTCACGTTCTAGTACAATAGTTTAGTTATTGATAAAGGAAAATTGAATTTTCCAATTTGTTTATCTAAATCCTCGCTGAATTAACTCTTCCGGAAAGTACAATACAATTATTGGAAACAAATGAATAAACCCAAGAAAATCTGAGGAATATGGTACAAATGTTGGAAATTCACGTTTATATGCTGCTTGGGTATTTGAAAATATATGCCCATTACAGGAAATTTTGATTATGGTGGTGCTGGAAATATTCATCGAATTAGTCATTGTATACTCCTAGTGGAGTGTTTCTTTTATTTGATTAGACCGTATTTGTTAATTTCATGTTCATCATTGTACATCCAGCTTGGCAAGCTGTTAATCAAACTATTCTGAATTCGTAGCTAATTTTCGTGTACTGATACTGTAAATTCAGTTAAATGCAGACACAGTTACATGTAAACGTTTATTCGTAAATTGGAAATTAGATATTAACAGCGTCCATGAATAAATAAACAATGATGGTGACAGTCGATGCGTGGGTTGTGACCCAATTAAAATATTTATTGTGGTAATAATTCACAGTATATTCGATATGTATATTAACTGTTCGAAAGTCGCCATGTAGATGCGTCTGATTAACAAGTTCAGGATTAATGATGACATAGTGGCTAATTAAATGGACAATATTATACAACCTCTGATACACGCGTAAAACTTTGAATATTTGATTGACTAAATGAAAAATGGCATCCATGAAAACTGATAACCGCCAAAAGTATTATTTCCTTCAGTAGAAATTGCCTGTAAATAACAACTGGACAAGGTTGCTGTTTCTACAATAAAATAACTCTTATCAATAATCAGAAGTTCATTCTAATGTTCTTCTCATAGTTTCGAGAACAAACTGTTGCTTGTACTTTTCGTTTTACACTACTTGAAGTCGTATCTTATCTGCTGAATTTCTTGCGGGCTAGAGGTTCTCTGTTTCATCGTTCATACAATACTTATTATTAAATACTGATGACATAGCATCGGGACGTCACAGAGTTAGATCTACACAAAACGCAGGTCATAGTTTGATAACCACGTGTTTCTTGTTGTTTTATGTTTATTAACATCATTTTGTCCGGTTCAAAAACACTTTTAGTGGAAGTGGCAGATCGTACGTGAAATCGTGGCTCTGCTCCGAATTATATTTGAGTGAAGTTATGTATGTAAGTGTGGTTGTTTATGTATGTTTTTCAGGATGCCTCGTTGATGTTGTGTTCCTGGATGCAATAGTAACTACAATTAAACTTATACCTCGGTAACTGTTTCTGCAATTCGATTTTCAACCGATCTCGCAAGGAAAAAGCAATGGTTGTTGTCTATACAAGAGTGTTAGTGCTACAAAACACTCTCTTTCGCTGATTCAAAGAAGGATCTTTCACTGAACCTGATGATTCACTTTTAGTAGTTCCTCGAAGACGACTCATCTCCCATAATTTTTCGCAACCAACCATCCTATCGAACAAGGTTTCTTCCTACTGAACGAAAACATACCGAAGAACGTAGACAGTAGCATAGTGGCCGATACTAAACAGATTCCAATTAGTCAGACGACCAAGACGATAAAAGACTCTCAAAGAAAAAAAAATTCGAAATTTATGCTATCGCATAAAAGAAAATGATTATATACTGTTTCATCAAATGGAGGTTGAATCTTCCTATTAGTTGTGGATTCAAAATTTTCAGTTCACTTAAATTAGAATTTTTTCATGATAAATCAGTTTACATCCTTCAAAATTCGTGTAAATTTTGGGTAATAAATTAATTTTGAATAATATATTCCTGATCAACTATTCCGGAATAATTCCTGATAGAGTTCTCGAAACTAGTATGTCGGATAGAAACCTCTTGCGTGTTAGTTAAAAGTTTCACGGTTTCATATTCACTTGATGCGACATCTAAAATCACGATTATGACTGCAAAATCGAACACTGATTGTAATTATAATTACATATCTCCATAGATAATACAAGAAACATTTTATTTAAACCTAATTACTAATCAATTGTCTAATTAATGAAAATTGTGGTGTTTGAAAATCAGTTGATATATTCAGAGAAAACTGAGCGGAATTTAAAATATTTCATTCCGTTAAATTTACTTGTAACGTCTGAATCTCAGGCAGAAACAGACTCTATTTAGAACGTTCGAACTTTATATTAAATTTTAATTTACGTTCAACGTATTACTAAACGGCAGAAGATACAATCGCTTCTTTGAAATAAGTTGTATTCAACACCGCTTAGTTAGAGTGCGTTAAATTGATTTTAGCCTCTTTAAAAAACGACAATTAAATTGAAGGTAGCGAACACTTGACTTAACCATTTTAAACGAATTACTGCCACACTTTCATCGACTAACTGTTGTCAGCTCTAAGAAACAAACGAATAACATTCACAGCGACCCTTGATCCTCATACTATCCTAAACAATTTGGAGAAAGTTGGTAGTCCTTATCGAATCCACGCAAATATTTATCGAAAATACATATCATAATGAATAGATTGTGTATATTTACATCCGGCTGACGAGATATAAATAGTTTTCCATTAGAAAACTGATCTTAGCCATCTTTCAATTCATTGAAGAATATACCAGCACATGCTACCATGGAAACCCTTAGCAACAAGACCATAAATCTCTCACTATTTATTTTACTGTCTCATTGACTTCTCCAGAACCTAATAGAAATGTTGGTCAGATTTGGTCACCCCCTTGTTATCAAACTCGAGACCTGCTGAACTTCTTTCAATCAGACTTAATTTTTTCTATTGACCGGCGAAGTTGGGAAACTCTTAGCCCAGTTACTAGTAATGCCTATAACCTCCAATCTGAGGAAATGCCTAATTCCTCTTACATTATTTACCGCTGACTCACACGATGTTTCATAAACATTATCAGTATTCCTCTTATGCAGTCAAAGATATGAAAAGTAAAAAAAAACATTATTTATGGTTATATTATTCGTTGGAATATTTATTCTGCAAGACAATCTAAAGAGTATATATCAAATACAAATTATTGGTTCCTCCAAATACTGGACAGTTCATGATTAGCGTCTAAGTTTTTAACTTGTGAGTGAAATTGTCATAAAAGTACATTGATCGTCTGGAAAGTTTTAGTCAGATAATTAAACAAGACGGTTTTAGATAATATTGTGCGAAGATAGATAAACACTCAATGAAGCATTGTTAAGAGGGAACAGTCGCTAAATACATTCGTAGAATGAACAAAGAATCTCCACTCTTCAATAAATGAGGTTTGGCTGTCATATAAATTGTGAGGTATGAAAACAGATAACTAAGATTTGTCTGAATCAATGCGACATTCCACTTAGGACTTTGATGTCAAGGATGCCTGTAGTTCACTTAATATAACATTTCCCCGATTAAGTCAGTAGAAAATTCATCTCTGATGGGTATATGGGTTTGGGTACTCGACTATTTATTCTATCTGAAATTTTCGTGTACACTCTTGCGGCTAATGCGTTAATGTATCATGAGAGAAAAATTAAAAACCGCAACATGAAGTAATTAGTAACTTTGTGATGAATTGAATAATGATTTTCGAAGGATCCGTAATTTGCGTAATTAAGAGATTATTTTAAGAGTTGAATAAACTTGAGGAACTTTTAAATTTTATTCCATTCTTTATTAAAAAGTTCTACACTCGCATAAGAAAGTTCCCGAACGATCGATCTGCATAGACTTATTTTACCATTTAAAGATGAGGTCAAAAATGAAAATATAAAAAGTTTTCAGTGTTATCCAATATGAATTAATAAGACGGAGTGGTGAGCGTAGCGAACGAAGTCGTCTCTTGAATTGGGTTAAATGGCACAATGTATGTCCTCGTCCAGCGGCCTAATGTTGAATGCAATCCACTCGAAATTTTGACACAAACTAGATATGATACTCGAAATTCACTGGCATTAAAATGCAATCTTGTGCCTTGAGCCGCTATTGACCAGAGAAGTCCCTCAAAATACTCGACGCTAACTCTCTGGCCGCTTGTAGAAAATAGACTGGAGGGTTTGTACCGTGAAACCAGTGCACTGTAGTCTAGCTATTCGCACTGAAAACGTGACGTCGGTCGCCTGTGTTGCTAAAAGGAAATCTTCTGGGAACTGAATTGCACTCTTGATCGGCTTATGCGAAAGACGCATATGCGCAGCGTACTGAACGACCTCCTAGTGTTATCTACCCTACACAAGCAGAACACCTTTCGTGGTATTTATGTTGCCGTAAATTGATGAAGGACGAAGATAAGTTGGTGGTGAGTTATTGAGCTCCTTTTATTTTATCTTCCTCAATACAATTGACTGCATTTTCTTGGGTAACTAATTCGATGTTAGATTATTCATTGTTTTCCACGTTTTCGGAACATGAATGAAATTTATATAGTAAAACTTGTGTTAGCGACCACCCGTCTAAAACGACCTGCATATAACGTCCGTTTTTGAATTCTCCGAATGGAAAATACCTTACTCTTCTACCCCCTTTTAACTACCTTTCTCTCAAATATGCTTGGAAACACGATGTGCCAACAGAAAGTTTCAAATTTACCATCATCGACTGTATTGAAGACGTACGATAAACGATTCAATCTGGTTCCGATTCTGAAACCATATCTTTTTTAACGAGAAACGCGTCTTTTGCTTATTTTTTGACTCTTTGAACAGTTACTCTAGATTTCATTACATCAGGTTCCAAAAGGTCTAATTGGTCTAGAATTTTTCGTTTTCGATGCGGGAAAGCCTTTACAAGTTTAAAGATCCGCTGAGACAAATTCTTTTCGTTCTCTAATGTTTTTCGTACGCAATTCGGCGAGATACGATAATATTTTGGGTCAGCTCTTGTACATTTATTGGAAAGTTACCCACCAGACTGTACGAATGTGTCATGTTTGGAAACGAAGTGGTTCAATAATTTACTTAGCTATAAATTAATAAAACAATTTACTGTGATATAATGCAAGCCAGCAGTTTTCTGAATAGGTGCGTCATCGTTCTAGTTATATTGTTAGTGATAACAGTAATTCCATGGAATAATAACTAGTGTTTAATGATGGAGGTATATTTGCTAATTGGCAATTAACTAATTACTACTATTACTAATATAACGCGACTCTACGATGATCTAAAACATATAAAGTCTCCACAGAAGTTTATAAAATCTCATGGTTCTGAAGTGTTTATTTATCTGAAGTTGGGAAACGAATAGAAATTATTTGATTCCAGCCAATTTAAGCTGCACGGTCTTTCGCAGCATTATTTCGTTTGTTTTTCGTAGTAATTAAAACGTCTATGCCATAATATGATTTTGGGAAGTAACGCATTCATTGAAGTACTCCATTTCAGACATAATCGTTTCTATTCAGATCGTTAATTAGTTCATTATAAAAAGGGATTGTTCCAATTAAATCTCCCTAACAGTTGGAAATTGTAATTACTCTACCGACAATTCTCTTTATGGTGAGGTAGTTAGCACTGCATTGAAGTGGAGTATTTATTACTGTCATCGGCATTTCATTAAAGCAAACTTTTCGAGAACAATACTTTTATTTCAGAAAAGATAGCTGATAAAGTAGTGATGATGCATCTTTGACATTGGAAGACTTATAATAACTCCATGAATCGTCTCAATAACTGTTGACATTAAACTGTTCAATACATTTTCCCGATTAAAACCCCTTTTAACTTCCCTCACTATACGTAGTATACATAGTGTGAGGGACGTATTGTACTCGAGGCAAAAATTTTGATATCCGTTTTGAACATTTCTGAATCGATCTAGACTATTTTTAATCATATCTCTCTCTCTCTCTCACACACACACACACACACCCATGTGACAGCAGGTGTCAGTATATTATTATATCACTTTCGGAGATGGTTGAATGGTAACTTCACGTCTGCCTCGTTCCACTGACGAGTTCATGAGAAAAGCGAAACAGCTGTCTGGGAATATAGGACGGGTTTTCACTGTTCAATCTGGTGAACCAAAATTTTGTCTATTGACTGTTAACACGAAATGTGTTTGTATTTCACTATGTATTAAAAAGAAAATTGTTATATGAACTGTGTTTTAGAAAAATAGGTCGTCACTTAATTACATCGAATTTTCATACGTGAGTAAGAAGAAATAGGTCGTTGGCGCGTATTCCAAATGAGCTCTATCATAGATGTACAATACGGTATAAAGCACCCTTTAAAGGAGTTTGATTCCTCGTTAATTCTGTAACGTAGCTTTACATTGAATTGACCTTGAGAAGAAATGGAAATGGAAAATGTTCACAACAAAGATTGATGGAATAATTGAATGCATTTTGGATGTTCGTATGAGACCGAGACGGATAGAGTCCTCTTGCGTTGGCGGTTCTGTTCTGGTAGAAATCAACCCATGTCAATGCAGCTTGACCTAAGAGCTTTGGCTTGTCCCGTCAGTCGAGTCGGCTTACGATTATTCTTATCGAGTTTGCAATTAACCTTTCGAAAGATAAATTTGCACTGCAATGTGTACTTATAATTGAAGCATCCCACCAGTTTAATCAATCAATTAAACATTTATCCCGGCAACTCTTAACACAGTATGATTATCCATATGTGTTATGAATGGATTGTTTGCTACTGCTGGCAAAATATGGAAAAAAGATGTTCAATTGTTTTAGTATTCTGAGGAATTTGTCGCATGATTCCAAAGCTTCAACGTTTACTAGTTGTTATTTCATTACAAATTAAAGATGTACATTTTTGTTTTAATTACCATTAAATATTCAATTTGGCATCTTATTATGTCATTTTATATCTTCAACTAGAGCAGTGACTTTTAATCTGGGGGTAATCACTGCCGAGTGGGTAAAACTGTTATTTGATGTGGTAAAATATCTTCGGGTGGAAAAAGTTTGCGCAATGCGACCCCGCGAATTTGTGGGTAGTGCAATTCTGCCTTCGGAAACAGATTCAATCACTTCAACATTCATTGAATCTCTATTTCCTGAACGTAAATGATCGTCAAGCGAGTTCTTGGATACTGCTACCGTTTTCTACATATGATGGAATATGTTTCTGGTGAAAGCAGAATTTGTAAATTGTGACCTCTTTACATTTTCGAAAAAGTGTACGCTAGCAGAGCTTCAAATATTTTGACTCTATTTGTTACCACTTATTACAAAAATGATGCTGGCTGAGAACTATAATATCGATCTAACACATAGATACAGAAGAAGAAAGGTAATTAGTGTTCCTCATGAATGTTTGTTATATACGCATTGAATTGCTGTATAATATAGATGTTTCATCTAAATGTGGCAAAATGTTCTTTATACCGAGTTACAATGTTCCTTCTAGTTTTGTCCACATAGCATCTTGAAAACGACTCACAATCGATTTTGTAAATCTCATAATGTTAATATCAAGGCTATCTGTTTCTATTTCTACAGCGAGTTTGAGTAAATCAAATTGGCTATTAAGCGTGCCATGTAAATCAAAACATTCACTTATAATCGCGAACATATCATCGATATATCTATGGCAAACTAATTTAAAATTGATTTTGGGAGGTTTCAAATTCGCTTGAAAAAAATTAAGCCAAAAATTGGTAGCTGAAAGGTTCCTTATTTTTAGTGTTATTGAAGAGAGATTGTGAATTTTTCCAATTCATAAACAGTTTAACCGATATATCACTACTGGAGTATTTCTTAGATTTTCAGTAATTAGTCGCAATTTGTAAGGTATTACATTTTCAGTAATATTGCTTTAAAGCATCCTAATACATTGGCTCCTGTTAGAAACTAACCATCAACACAATACTAGATATAGTTTTCCAACCAAATAGAGAGCGAAATGAAGTTAGTCTCAGTTTTATGGGAAGTTGTAAATAAACACATGTTCTGTACATGTCATGTACAATTCTGCACACGCCATTCGTGAGTGAACAAGCCTAGTCCAGAGCTGGTTGGTGGCCGTGATGAATTCCGTTAAATGGTGCGTACTCTAATCCCACATCTGTTCTCGAAGGCTTAGCTTTGATCAATTCAACGAACACTTCTCTTTTAAATTTACGGATATTATAACTCTAACTTTCATATCTAACTCTCGTATTGTTATAGAGTAGGTTTGTAAGAAACTAATAGCGTTTAATTGGATCGACATCCTACTATGTTATTGTTTTACAATCGTTCCGTAATCTGATCCGTCAATACAGCTTACGGTCCAACATCATTATAACAATATTGGAAAACATTATATAGACTATACCCAAATTACCTGCATGCAGCTCCGGAATTATACACTACAATAATTATTGTAAAGATCAGGAACTTGCTAGTTTTTTTAGGAGTTTTGCGTGATAGTGCGATTATTGATCCTTCTTCGGAATTTCGCTCGGCCAATCTTTAGCGAGCCACCTCTACCTTATTTGCTTTCTGTTATGTCGAGTTTGCTGTTTGGTTCAGCTTATTGTGGCTTTCTAATAATAACAGTTTGGGGGTGATATTGTTTCTGTTAATTGCTAGTATTGCAGATCTCTTGTCAGTAAGGATTTCAATTCTGTGGGTATCGTTCGTATTGCTCTTTGTAACTCATTTACTCTTTTTATCAAGGTCTTCTGTCTCATTCTGACCCACCAGATTATTGCACTGTATACATGTATCTTATGACTGAGTCGTGGCTCCGAGGTAGCTGATATAATATGTCGAACAGTTGCCGTCAAGAAAGGTGTAGAAATATAATCCAGTGCAAAAGATTTGATGTTACATAATTAGGTAATTACGGTTTTTCAAATGAATCTTCTGGAAAAGTTTGATCGTAATGTATGAAAAGAGAAAATTAATTGTGTTCCACTCAAGATTTATTTCGGCTGCAAAGTAATGAATGAATAATGTCTGAACAAGGCAAATTACGGGTATAAAGTAAGTATCATCACATAAGCAAAATAAGCTAATTACCTAAACGGCGAGTTTCAAGGAAGCGTAACCATTTCCCGTAGACAATATATCCAGAAAATTATTTATGAGGCGAGGGAAAAAGGTGTTTCTGTTTGCCGGATGTCGCGTAATTTTAGACACGATTGTGTTTTCATCAAATATTCAATATCATTCTGGAAGAGTTAATTACGTGAAGAAAATACAGAGGTGTGCCAGTGAATTGGGAAACGAATGAACTTTAGTAATTAACCAGTAACATGTCAATATTCCCGCAATCCTAATCCATTTACTATTTTCTTATTAATAATAAAATCAATTATTGCTATTACTACTAATATTAGTTACTTATTTAATTATTTGTTCAGGGTACGGATTACTTATTAATATTAATAACATTTCAAATCAAAATGAAAGATGAGAGGAGAAACTCTTCAGTTTCATTGTTCTCGTTTATATCGTCACTTGGTGGCACCTGCGGAACGATGAAGTATTTCCTAATAGAAATCAATAAATCAATCAATTGTTAATTAATTCCTTGTTTTTAATTAAATTGAGACTAAGACTGTATATTATTGGCGATAATCGATGACCATTAATGAGCTGATGATTTGAACCATTAACTCAATGAGTACTTCCAATATTAAAGTTAATACTAATTATGAATTGAAGTAAATATCAATCTCATTGTCATTCAATTGATTCTTCAATAAAATGAAAGACAATGCCTTGGAAATCGTTAGTTTTATATAATTCGATTGATTGACAAGTAACTTGCGAGTCACTTTATATATTTTCTCCAGAATCAATTCTTGTTGAATTGATTCCAGAAGCCTAAGCCCAAGTCAATATTCTATACTCTTTATTCAGTTTATATACTTCATCGTTCTGATGAAGCCACCTTGTGGAGGAATAATTGTAACCAATCGAATTTGTTAATATTGTATCAGTTTCGTATTTCATTTTTCACCTTAATTTGAACTGTGGATATACTGTGATATTCAACCTGGAAATCTGCTTTGAATAGATATCTTGAAAATATTTCATTGCGAACGAGAGTATTTGTTTGAAAGGGAGCAAGACAACATTTCCAAATCAAACCAGGGCTGGTAGGTAATGAATCTAAACCCTACTGTGAAAATCTGAATATTAATCAACCAAGGCTTTAACCTTTTATAAGCATGTTTTATGATTTTAAAAGCGTGTTCAAGGTAATTTTCCGGTCAGAGTATCCCTTTTCTTGTCTCCAAGGGCTCAGAGGCTGCTTGATGACTAATTTGTTTATTAAAACGAGACATGACATGCATTTGACATGAATAGATTCATGTATTCGTTGAAAGTATTCTTTGCCTTTCTCAAACCTCAACGCGACGTATATTTTCGCAGCTATAGGTACATGCTCTAACGTACTTATTTTACCGAAGGAACTTTCTACTCTGGTTTAACGGTCAAATTGTCAACCAGTTTTCATAATCCTACTTTTTTTAGGTTTTCTATCAATATCAATTGCCGGAGACCCACTCAACATTATTATTAGAATATCGTGTTACTAGCCAGGATTCCTTCCTGTCTACCCAATACTTTCGTCATCTTAATACAAACTTTAAGAGCTCATACTTACCTTTATTTATACCGGTTTAAGAGACCGGTTTACTCAGATTGAATGGGGACAAAGATTCGTTAACGCACTTATCGTCAGTACTCTAATAAGCGGTAACCAGACGATGTATTCGATTGATTCATTTCACTTTGAGCTTATTTGGTAAACATAAATAATTTTCTAAGATTATTTTGCGATAACAAAGCCGTGACTAGTCACCGTGGGGGTTCACACGACCAAGCCTAAACTTCTAAACAGTTGATACCGTTTTACTTGTGTATCTAGGATAAAAACTTAAAGAAGAATTACTATTTTTCAGTTTGCGATTGGAACAACTGATTAAATTTGTGATTTTTGAACATTCTTGAGTCACTCAGATTCTGCAGATGTCGTTGTGTTCTGTAATAGCCTTTTGTAATATTGAAAACCCTTTTAAACCATATGAAAAACATTGTTTTCGCCGATCCATGTTCATCATCATTTTATATTTAATATGCTACTCAGAATAATAATGAAGTAATTGCGCTAATGAATGGAAGGAATCTGATATGTACAGTATGCTTGAGTGATATTTCTGCTTTCAAATAAAGGCAATTTTTCGTTCTACCCGAGATCCAAAATAAATTAAATTTCTCGTTTTCTCAAGTGTTTTGGTTTAACAGCATTTCCAGATGTCTTAATTATATAATATAACTGCCGACCTAGAACGTGTGAACGTATTTAGATGAGACATAGAAGCTGTTCAAATGCTTTGTTTCTTTTACCGAAACTTACAATACTCGGGTAAGGAGGTAAAGTTTTCTAGATCGTGGATTGAGTTTATGATGAAAACACAATCAAGTTAAGAAGGGTTTATTTGCTTAACTCAAAGTACAGTTTAATAGTTGAATATCGTAACTATATTGTAACATTAAAATAGTGCATAAAATATATGGCGCTATACAGGGTGTTTTAATCATAATATGTTAAAGCATTTCTTTTTTGTTTGAAACGAAATTAGGAAGGACGAAATATCTCATTCTCCACCAGGTTGCTTCGTGAATAATAATTACGTTCGAGTTTACAAAATAATTCAGATCAAGCGTGAGTTTTAAACATAAAAAATGATTCCATAATGAAAGTATAAGAATTAATAAAAATAAAATTCAGCACCTGACCACCTTAATTTGAGCATCTGCTTTACTGGATATATATTCTTAGACAATCTCAATATTCATCATATTGATAGGAGCAACATTAAATGCAGCCAATTCGCTATCGATGACAGTTTCACGGTTTACAGTTCAGCTGTGAGGGGTCGTTGTTTCACAACCATATAAAGGAATTTAGTTTTTATAAAAGAAGTATCATATGCAAAAATTGTTCTTGTAGGTGACTGTTGAAAAAATCAGATCACAATATCACCACGTTGAATAAATAATTAATACAAAGTGACTCGATAGAATGTAATACTATTTTCTATGTGTATGAGGGGAATGCTTTAGCAAGGATATCATCATCCACGATATAAAATCACAACATCACGGTGGGATTGACAATATTCAATCTTCATACAATATAACACATATGATTAATTGAAGATACTGGTAACGAAAACAACATTGATGAAAATTGTACAAATTAACATGTGAAACTTTGATTCGTTCTGTTTATTTCCAAGAGTATATGAATGTAATAAATAGATGAAATAAATCTTGTGGGTTATTTGGTGAAGTCTGTTTAAATAACGAGAATATGAGCGTTTGCGTATCTCTGACTGAGGATAAACAAGGCGATCAATTAATATAATTAATTCAGGCTAACTAACGTATTATGTTGTTTGCGTCTAATAATTAATTATATTGATGTGAAAAATCACAGCTCAGGTTTAGACTACATACTTTTGGGAAATAAAATTTTTGGCTATAGTAGAATATAATGAAATGTGAAACAACTAATTTCAGAAACAACTGCGAGATCAATCGTTGAATAATTGGAGAGGTCAATTATTTGGTAACATAAAGTGAGATTATAGCCTGTTTCCTTTGTACTTTTACACATACTCTATGAAATTCCATAATCAATTGATACAAAATAATAACTTGAAGAATAAACATTTGTATAATCATCATCTCAATATCAAACCATAGAAAGTTAAGGTGATGCAAGGTACAATCATATAATACACTGTACATGTTTTGTATATTGTTGATACATAGCTGCATTTCTTATTTTTATATATTTCATTTACAAATTCTTATAATATATACAAATAATAAATCTGAAATTAGATTCAGAAAAACACCCCTGTAAATTCAAATACACAATAATTTCAATCTAGTTATATCACATGATTTCTTGAAAAATTTATAATCTACATCATGTAAGAACCCAGGTTTGGGCCTTATTTGTGAATAATGGTATTAATTGAAAACTTCCCAGCTATGAGATTACTAACAAGTTCACGGCCATCACACTGTATACAAACTTCATTACGGAACATCACAATGTGTTTTCCACCAATGAAGCACTCAAAAAACAGAGCACTGTTTTCAATACATGGGATGTTTACTAGCAATTATTTTCAGTGGCTATTTCGATATTCTTTTAATTCAGGGATTACTGGAAACTTCTCCACACGATTTTATATAAACTAATTTATGTAACTGTCTGTAAGAGACATTTTTGAATGCACCAAAGAGAAAATATTCCGAATGGTTGAAATTGAAATATTTTAATAGCCATGCTGAAGTTTCCTTCATTAAAATGTATTTAAATATTCGTCATACTTTTATATAGTAATCAAGAATTCCTACAACTTTCTGAACTTTTCTAAAAAGAAGTTGTAACAGGAATAGAAATATACTATTCCTTCAGATAGTGTGTCTTGAGTAAATAACCTACAGTTTATTTAAAAAAGACGTTTAATCCTGATAATAAGTTTGAAACTCTATCTTGAAAGCACAAAATTAAACCAATCATTTGTTCCTATCCTTCATTGAAATAATTCCTCAACAGCTTATAAATTAGATTTTTTACTAGTTCTTCTTCTGAAATAATTCGATAGAAGTTACTTCGACTGTGCACTTTCTTATGTGCAATATTTTCGATTCAAATAAAGTTGTTTACTTAAATATGTATGAGCCCTTCAGGTTCTATTCTATATAGAAAACTTCAGTTCTAGTAGTTACTATTGCATAAGGTTTAAGATAACCTCTATCGGAATTCTGTGATTTTATATTTGAAAATATGTTGAATTTGGTATATCAGATGCTTAACTTAATAAGAGTAGATGTGTCTTTGTCTGGGAGACACATACCTCACTATGTCCAGTTGTGCTACACATATCGAGAAAATACAGAAAGTAGACTTGCTCTTATAAAATCATTCCTTCTAATTAGTTTTGAATTTATTTATACTGGAAGTATTCAGTACTGAAGAATTTTTCATCATCAATTGGCACATCGGGTTACATTCTGCTCCGAAACACCTTTAATTTGTTTGTTGTTTTCTCCTGCCAAATCCAGCTGCGTAATGATCATACATGATATCGTTTACCACATTTATGATATTTTGAAAATATCATGTAATTAACCTTGCATAGGAAGTTTTCAATCAAAATGGCTTGACTTTATTTCATGGTTATTTTTCGTAAATAAATTTAATTGAGTAAATAGTATTATGCAATTTGTAACATAGTACTCAATATAAATATTTATAATTAGCTTACGTATATGCCTGCTAACTCAACAATTTATCTAATTATTTATCCAAATTCCTGTACATTTTGACAGCCTGAAGCTAGTTTGTTACTTCATAACCAAATATTTGTAACATAATTACTCAATGTTGGAAAGTTTCAGAAATATAAACAGGATAAAGGAAATAGATTTACACAAATACGAAGTATTGAGTTAATTCAGTTAAGAATGAACTTAAACAAGAACAAACAAGTCATTTGTGAGACCTTTCGTTTATCATCAGTTCAGATATTTAAAGTTTTACTAAATTCTATTAAGAACGAAAATAATATAGCGAGTTCATGTATTTTGATCTTAAATTGTGTACCTCTCACATTTTCTTTTCATCATCAAGGCGAATCGTTTGAAAAGTGGTGGGATATTGAAACGATCTGGTCAATAGGATCAAAATTTGCAATGCTGTTAGTTTTCTTACTCTTCCGTCAAATATCATGTTGTTTTGTATTGTATATTTCAAAGTGATATGATTGGCTTTACCGTTTCAAACGCATGGAAAATATTATTAAAATAACTTCAGGGAGATCAATAAAAAAATGTGAATGTAACTTCAAAAGGACCTACATTGTTTCAATTAACGTATAATTACTATATACGTGTATATAGTTAGTGCATGCGTCGCATATATGAATGCTAATATCAAGAACAAACGGTGAACATTCCATTTTTAGGAATGGGAGTTCCGTAATTTGGGAATGAACTTTCTAAATTCCTTTTATTGATTTGCCAGTTTGATCTAGAGCATTCTGTTCTCATTGAAAATACTCTCACGCTCACGGCATAATTAGTGCATCGCCAAAAACTTCTATCTGTTCCAGTCTTTGAATAAAATTTATTTACACATCTTTCGTTAATTGGATGCAAAATTACAAAACTAAAATTTGATTCTATAGAATTAGAGAACCTTAGAGCGCATACTCCAGTCTACAATTATTACTGTACCGTCGCAAACTTTGATTATTGCGGTAGAAATTTAATTCAAACTTTTTTAATATTTCCACTGATCTGCAAATTATAAAGTACTGAACAGTATGTATAAATCTATCAATTGTCCATTGCCTAGGAAGTGAACTTCAGGATCAGTAACTATAAAAGCTATCAGTTCATTAATTTTACCTCTATTTATGCGAAATACAAAATGAATAACTTAAGTTAATTATAACTACAATGTCTCGACTGAAAGCTCTTTATCAATGCAATATTTCAAATAGTAATGTACGTTCTTACATCATTTCATTCAAATCTTCGGGAAGAAGTATTATTACTGCAGACTTAATATAGCTGGAAAATGCATGTCCTCTTTGAATCTAGTATTTATATTATGTGTCACCCGGAATAATAATTGTGTAGCTAAAATACAATCATGACAGTTTTTCATTCAAAAAACTACAAGATAAAAAAGAAAATGAATTATTTGATGCTGAACTGAAAATTTTTGTGAAAATCATGAAATGTATGTATTGTCTGCAATAGCAAACTTGACAACGCAGAATACAGTTTGCCATTGTCACTTATCATACCAACTTAGTCTGAAGTATTTGGGGAAATACTTCTGACTAAGATATCCAATTGGTTACAGAGTAATAATAATAATTGTTAGTTCGATAAAAATGTCCATTATCGCAATACCTAGAGTTGGATTCGTGTTTCCTTCATTATTGGGGTAGAATTCAAAATCAATGTTGGTGATATGTTTATAATATAATTAGATGAAAACTGTTTCGTTAGCAGACCACATAAGTTTGAACAGACATTACGTCGAACAGCGACATAGAAAATGTTCGAAATTCCTGCGAACTTAACCACATGAAACAAAACTAAGTCAATAACAGAGTCCACTAGTTGGTATTACTTTTCCCGTAGAAATTACGGTGTGTTGTTTATTCGTAACTTACACTCGAGTTTTGTGGTTCACGGCCTGATATGGTACAATGGTAGTGTACTGAATCACTACCGCATTTATATGCTGGGCACACGTGATTATAGGGACAATGAGGGTCACCTTGGACCCACCATGAAACATAAACTGACCATCACCATTATCAAGGTATTTGTGAAGAACCCCGATGGAGCTGCATTTCCATGATGTACTGCTGCTGGTAATTCTCCTGCAACAAAAAATGTATCAGTATTGCTTTAACATCAAATGAGAACTCCTCAGAACTTAATTATTCCATTGTGTTTGGAAATGTTGAAAATATCGTTCCATTTGTTGAACATCACGAATTTTTAACGAATTAAACTCAGAGTCGAAATAGAGGATTAATAATATCATCTGAAAACATCTACGAGGACATATTAAATATTACGAAACGGAATAGCATTAAGGAATTCTGTAATATTTGTTGATTATATTCATTCTATTGGAACGGATGTATAGTGACATACATCAAACATTTGACGTATAGAGGATGAATTCACGTGAGATGTAATCCGTGTATCATATGCATGGTAATCAAGTAGAATTGATTATTTTAAATATTGCGTCGTACTACGTAACTGTTCTCGCCAATACTCTCTATGAATCAGGTAGAATAGTATGATATAATATAGCTTATCAGCCTCATTAGCCATTTTTTTAAATGTGGCTACTCCGAAGAATTGTTTCTAAGTCTCATGAGTGTTCAGAGAACGTTCATTCTTTACTCTTTAGGTTGTCTATGTATAAGTTGGAAAATAGCAATTATTTACAAACGAAGACAAAATTAACAATGGAATATCGCGAATATACAACTTCTTACTGATTTTGGAGAATTTTCAGAAGGAAGTAATAAACAGTATTTCAGTTAATGGAGAAGATATCTATCAATACGATCATATTCCTCCCGAATTTCTTGATTATTTTTGAAATTATTCCATCATTCGAATATAAATGTACTGTATACAGTATACACATTAAACATGTTGTCATTTTTAGATATTCAGTCAACGTTTATAATTCTGAACTTATATTTCATCCGTAACAATAATTAAGTTCTGTTGAGAAAACGAAGTGGAAACAAGAAGATAAACCCGGAAAATGAAAAGGATGTGCGTTTATTTCATTGTTGTATTTTGCTTTTGCAAATAACCTACATCCTATTTGAAACGAAAGAAAGCTGTTCTTCCCGAATCTAAAGTGATACTAGCGAAGTGGTTTTAATATAACTTTATTGAATTTAGTTTGTTTAGAATGTGATGCTCCGTTCTAATGATAACTCCCGATTCAATTTACCCATATTTGTCTCCTACAGAAATGCAAACAATTACATTCTTCAGATGTTGACTGAAACCGGAATAGTGAGACTCAAAATATCCATATGAAATTTACGTTCTATTCTCTATACCTATCTCTAGTTGGGGAGTGGAATTTTAAATCATTTAGTGATCTATAGGTTGTTGGCAGTATTCAACATCCTTCCATATGTATTTCTGAGAATTGGAGTACTTAATTATGTTGCTACACGGAGTCTGTTTAATGAGTATTATTAAATATGAATCATAACACTGTATGTGTATGAATGTGATAATATTTGTGAACTTATCATTGAATTTGAATCATGCGTAGCGTCGCCAAAAATGGGAACTTCGGAGGGATCAACGTTATCTCAGAACTAATGCATTGCAATTTGTGATTGGGAGTACTAGTTAAAATTTAACAAAATGTTGTTAGGTAAATGTTCGACGTTTCCTAGAACTTTTACCGTAACCACCGCTGAGAGTTTATGGCAGGGAGTGTGCATAATTTATCCCTTTCACGATTGCTATGCACCACATCACCTAGGTAATTAACACTACTAAACGTGTACTGATGCTTAAATACTAACTTCCATGGCAGTAGATAATTACTTTCGTTTTGGAAACTGCAAAATGCACTTACATTACTTCCATCATAATATTAAATTTATCAACAACGTTAATACTGTTTGCAGACTCGTATATAATTCATGAACCGACAATAGAACGAATCCGCATTTCCCTGTTATGTTTCATCTTCTCGCATCATCTTCCTTGTGTAAACAAAACGCGTTACGGTCATACAATTATGATGTTTTGAAACCCAAAAGAAACTTCTGCGCGTTAAGAAAACATGAGTGGGTTTGCTTAGATTTGCATGAATATTGACGGTTGGTACATTTCAGAACATTTAATCAACCTGAGACTACAGAACGGGTGTTTGCAAAACAAGAAGGATTTGTTCAGGCACATCGTGATAGCAAAATCCAAGGTATCGATAGTAGGTACGCTATACACATCATTCGACATGCACGAATCGCAATCTTAGTTTCCTAATAATCGTGAATCCTGATATGCAGTTCTCGTTCCAATAATGTATCTATCGTTGATTGGTTATATCAAACGTGACTAGATATTATAAAACATTCGCAACTTGAAGAACCCTTGAGACACTTCGGACCTGAATTGAATTATTTTGCTCGGAAATGTGATAAAAGTCATGGGTTAATCATAGAACTAATGTCACAATCAGAAAACGTATAAATGAACTCATTTGTTCAGTGTACTACGAATTACTAATTGAACGTTAAGCCTGACAAAAGTATGGACAACTCGAAAAACAAGATAATTTAAATCTTATAACATTTCCTATATGTCACATGGGTTATCAGTTTTGGAAATTCAATTCAATTCCAATAAAATGGAATAACCTTCATTTCTATATTTTCCTTTCATACGTACACAATAGTGTAATCATGTTATCCCATCTTATTTTGTATGAGAATTGATGCCCGTGGGATGTGTACAAGAAGAGATTTAACTAACTAACAGGTGAGGATTTATTCTATTTTGTATCTTGGAAGATAATTTGTCTTTTGTGAACTCCTTATGAATTTCATCTGAATTCGGTTCCGTCTCGGAAGAATTCTACAATATCGAAACAATTTCATGTTCTAATCATTTGAAAACTGTTGTGGTTGGAGACAACATTTCATTGAAAATAACATTCAGTACAACATGTATCGGTGTTCGAGTTTCAACTTACATACACACCAACAGTTTTTTGTTGTTATTCGAAGCATATTTCAATGCGAATCTTCTTCTGTTAGATTGACCAATTTCATTGAGGAATCCAATAGTGCATAAACTTATGAATAACTCCAGAAGGAGTTGTGATCCATTATTCAATTCAATCGTTAATGATATCGAATCAGTATCCGTATTCAACGTAATTTTCATTCTTTGATCAATTGGAATGTTTATAAAATATTTGCTGTATCAATGAACCAATTTACGATTCTGTTCTGTAACAGAAATTCGATTTGTTTCCTCTCAGATCTTCTGATCTCTGAGTGGTGCGTGATAGTCATAGGATTTTTTGTTATACTTTGACTACACGAGAGGGAAACCTATAATGTTCGAAGAATCTTGTGAGCCAGCGATAGAATGTTTGGAGAGTAAAGTAGAGAGATATTGTATTTTTCTTGAAAGTTTGGAGGTTATAGGCATAGGGAAAGACCTCATTAGGTAAAGCGTTCCATAACTTCAATGTTCGATAAAAAAATGAAGTCTGGTAGAAAGAAGTTCGGCAGATCTCGAACTAAGAACCTCAACATTTCATAACAACCTTACATTCAAATATTGACCATACTCATGGTGTATAATTCGTGATTTTATTTTAATTCCAAGGCTGTTGTTACATGAAAATTGCCTTCTATACTTGAAGGGTTCTCGACGCAATAAATGTTGATTAGATTAAATGTTTTAGCTGGAATTTAATATAATAGAATGTGTTAGGGGGGACAGCACAAACATAACGGCATTTTAGAAAGCACAATCTAAACATATTCTACAAATTTGGGATAAGAGAAACAGAGCAATGCGGAGTTAACGCATTAATAATATTAAGGAAACAATAGTCCAGAGCACTAGCATCGGGAAAGTGAAGTATCTAACATGTTAACAAACTATTCACGAGTACAAGAATGGAACAATGTTATTTCAATAGCGGTTTTCAAAATAATGAAAAACGAGAACAACTTTAGAAGCATTACTATAACATCGACTCCTAATGATATTAAGAATATACAAGCGAAGTAACTTCTATCGAATTATTTCAGATGAGGAACAACTAAAAAATCTAATTTATATATTTTCTTAATGTTCAGTATAAACAAAGCCAACAGTTCAAATCTTAATAGTTTAAAAATTCACAAGACAGAATGCTATGAAAAAAACACCACAGACCAGTGTACATGTGAAGGAAGTATCTCCAAAGTTAATAAAGTAAAATATCTAGGAATAAATATCGATCAAGACCTAAAATGGGACGTCCACATAAACTATGTAGCTGCAAAGATCCGTAAATGTATTTATAAATTTCAATAGCTTAGATACACGTCACAGTACATCCTTAGAGTGAGGCGGAGTGTGGCCATATAATTATTAAATTTTACAAAGTTGGTCGAGTACGGCATGGTGTTTTTGTCGTGCTGCTATAGTCCGATATAGTTGAGGAATTATTTCAATGCAGAATAGGAACAAATGATTGGTTTAATTTTGTGCCTTCAAGAGAGTTTCAAACTTATTTTGATCAGGATTATTACAGCATTTTTCAATAAATAACAATAATATATTATTGTTATATAGTAACAATTTTGGGGTTAAATTCCATAGAATTATCTTAAACTTGAATAGTTGATTATGGATAGATCGGAAGTGTTTATCATAGAATAACTAATTCATACAATAATCATAGATATTTATAATTGTACAATCTTAAAATATCTTGTATTTAATCAAATTCAATCCATTTCAAATTGTAATTAGCCATACATTACTCTTTCACACACAACCGATCCAATGTTTTCTGCAGTTTTAATTGGATCTTAAAACACAAGTCGGCTGCAGATGCATTTCATTAATCGAAATCATCTATTCTTTTCTAAATTACATGGAAACACTAATTCAAATTTTGATAAAGACAGTAAACATTGTCGAAACGTCAAACAGAATTTTTATTTCATTTTCAGTATATATACGAACCAATATACCAAGAAAACATACAAATATTACAAATGGTTCAAGAATATCAATAAAAGAATATATATATATATATATATATATATATATATATATATATATATATATATATATATATATATATATATATAAAATTGTAATTATTGAAGGCCCTTTCCAATAAAATATTGCCGTATCCCAAAAATAAAACCTCAACTTATTCTATTCCCGATGTCACGAAACCAGAACATTGTTAAGAATGACATATCAAACAAATTATACAATTCTGCTCATATACATGAACTGAATTAATATTTAAAATGGGAATCAACGTTTTGGTGTAAACGTAAGCGGAAGTGAATATTATTGATTTAAGACCTATACTAAATGCATGAAATTCGTATCCAAAAAGATAAAAAGTAATAACCTGAACGTTCTAAGAAAGTAGCTGCCTGCTGTTAAAATAAATTCTAAATATCGTTCGATGGATTGAACTAAGTATAGGTTATAATTTTTCATTTAAATTCTCTTTGATCTGAGATGAAATATAAGCCAATATATTTATTTTTATAGGAACATTTTGAAAGCCTTTTAGAAACAGATATAGTTGAGATTCTGGAAGGAAAACCACCCGCTTTCCTAGAATAAAGCTTAAATATGAAGCCCTCTAAGCTCTTTCATAACAGATTGGTTTGCGGATTTATTCACTTTCCTGCTACCTAATATATATTTCAGATCACCGTAAGAAACTGAGGAAGAACAGCTCATTTGTTTGTGGATACAAAAGACTCGTATACTATATTTTGAATGTCAATTGAATCGAAGAAGAATATTTATATACCTCATTGCACAATTATTCATAGATGGTGTCTTTGTCGTTTTTTTTGTTCGTTGTTTAATTCTAGTACATTAATGATAGAATCCCAATTACTTCAAGTTAGGACGTTTAAAATATGTTGGCCGCTGTTCAATAAGATTGATAGGCATAAAGATGCGCTACTTTAGTTTATTTAACTAAGCTTTCAACTTTCGTAACTTTCGAGATACTAAATAAATAATAAGTAACTCATAAAAATAAATTCTTTATACAAGGGCTGGTTATGAATTTTGGAATATTAGTGCAAGATGAAACCGAGGAATGGAAGATTCAAAGACGTCGAACTTCAAAGCACAAAGCACTTCATGCAGATCCAATTCAATTATTTACTAGCTAGTTTGTCAAATTAATTATGAAATATCGTTTTATGGTATATAAATTACAAAAGACTGAAAATTACAGTTGATTAATATCGAATGGATAATCTATGTTACAATCAGTGCAGTTTTATTAATAAACCATCAATTCCTTCTGATTATAAACTGTAGTGGCTATGAATAGTGCTATCAGTTTCTAAAGCTTGCATCTTCAACTACTCAGGATCGAACTTCCCTTTTTAGCCGACAAAACCGATTTATAACAGGATATTTTCAATTTTCATTGGTTATGGAAAATACTAGCCCTACTAATAAGAAGAAGATTCTGAAAATGACTAATTAAAATTAAAGACAAAACATTAAATAGCGAATGGCCATCAAAACACTGCTGTCATAATCGATAACAAACGATTCAAGTAGTAAGGATATCGAGTTTCCTTCTAGAAAGTTTCCACCTTTACACTGGAGCTTGTAGGTAATAAAATTGAAATTTCATTGGTCACTTTGATAATAAAGAGATCCTGCGAAGTTCTAAGGTGGATGTCATAAGGTTTAAATTTGATACTTTATTTGTTCCACAGATAAGAGCTCTTTTCCGGTTTATTTTTTTAAAAATACCCAACACACTTGTGGCTACTAAGTTATTGCACTTGAAAAAAGCACTATTGCGACGTGTTTAAATTGGTACTGAATCTAAATCCACCTCTCATTTCAGAATACCCCCCCCCCTCATAACGAGCGAAGCATGTATTATTTCAACATAAGATTATCGAAATTCGTTTTGGTGAATTTAATTCATTCTTTCGAGATTTTGAATGAATGTGTTCCAGAAGAAACGATCAGCACTTCGGTGTAAGACTTATGATATTAGGCCAGTAAATAGAGCGGTCGCCGGTTTTTTCACGCAACTGGTCGGGTTTTCGGAATCTGTATTCGGATTGCAATCGTTTCTCATCACTTATGTTGCAGCCTCCGTTTAAAAAGAAGGTAGTAATAGGATAGCAAGACAGCAAGAGGGTATCAATAGAGGGAGGGTACGGTAATCCCGCGAAGGGAAAGCGAGTAAGTGACAATTCAAGGTTCGTAACACAATGTTGAAAACGCACGAAAATTTAAGAATTTACCACAGTTTTTTACCATCCCTTGTCCCAAAATATCAGATAAATCAGCAAGTTTCTTTACACTTCAACTTTTTGGAGGTTAGGAAACAACTTAAACAGGTGTATGTATGTCAACATTCATCAATCACCAGCTTCCTTGTATTCTCTCACTCAGCCGTTACCGCTTCGCGGCAGGAAAAACGCATTTCTGTCGCTAGTCGGTCAACCGCCACCGCATTCTAATTAAGAAGGGCGTGGTTTTTATTTTGCAGCGCCGCTTGGCGGAATAGCGGTCTGTCATGACTTGAATGGAGCATATAATTTCATATAATTTGTATATATACAGTCCAGAATGTCGTACGTTAAGGTAACGTTGACTCCATAATTTTAACGTTATTTCAATAACAAATTATATTCGGTTTGTATGAAGGATTGTTTGTGAAGTTTCCTTCTTCTTGAAATTGGATTTGGATACATCATTTCAATTAATATTTATGTTCCCATTTTTAGTTCAGCTATCTGTAGGTCAGATAAAATTTGTAGCCTATGATCCTGGCAAATTGCCAAAGCTTGCGTAAGAAATATCGGAGACTGCGGCTTAGTATAAAGCTGGAGCACTGTAGCGAATCTAGCACTCTTCCCAATGACTAATTATTTTATATCAGTCTTTCAAGGAAGACTGGTTATGTTGGGTAAGGAATTACGGGTTGCAGTTTGTGCAGGTGCCAAGGAGAACCAATGAAACCATAATCTCAGTGAATATCCCGTAATGCATTGTTATCGTGGCTTTTGACTCCTTTATTGTTCGAAGTTTGGACTTGAATCGAGCACAAATTACTGCTACTGACACAGAGGTTGTTTGTAACAGTCCATATGTTACTAATTCAGATGTGAACCCATGTCTTCAACTCGGCGATGATTTTGTACGTACAATAGTTTATTCTCTCAATTGAGAAACCTGAAATTTATTTCATATCGTATAGACGTGCATCACAACCTAATAAAATTGAGAGGTAGATTCATTATCGAATTTAATATCAAACACACTTCCAGACAATCTGTTATTTTTATCTTAGGTATTAATGGAATCTGGAACAGTACATATCAAAAAACATCGGACATTTTTGTTGAAAAAATAATTTACATGGAGTTCCAGTAGCTCTCAACTTAGTTTGTGTAGATATTCTTGGATGCAACCAGAATTTTGGTATCTCCGAACATCATAAAATGAGTAAAAACAACGCTCGTAAGCTATTCATTCATATTGAGATAATGTCTCTTGTTAGATCTGTCGGCTAAACACAGTCGGCAAGGGCCCAGTTTCCAAAATGTTTACCTTTCCTGACTGTATAATAGTACACTCACCTAAATAATTTCCACGTAACTATTGTTGCTTAAGCCATTTGCATACTGTTTTGTTTTCAATTCTATGCTCAACTATTAACAATACCGTACACAAGCGGAATACTTTTTATCGCTTTGTTTACTCACCGCATTAATCCTGACAGGCTCATTAAAACTAACTAATTATGCTGAGAGAAAATTTTGTGGTTTATCTTATTTATAATTTATAGGAAGGACCAGTTCTTACACGAGGGTTGCCTCTAGTTACTACCTCTTACTTTATACATTCGAGATGCACTTGCCATGGTGTCGGCTCTGAAATTAAGAACATGTAAATAAAACATATTCCGGAAGGAATTATAATATAGAAACGTTTAGACTAGACAGATAGACAATGTTGATCAATTCAGATCTTATTAGGTGAATTTTATATAATTTCTTCTCAAATAGTTGTTCTTTCTGGGGCTATTAATTATCGGGGTTAAATAATATCTCTGATTTTCACCAACAACAACAGGAGTGTGTTGACATGCCACATTTTGAAGTGATATCTTTGACAAGAATCGAGTACCAGGTAAATGGTGCATTCACCCAGTTTGTCTAATATGTGTATAATGATACATGACAGTACATACGCAATATCCTAATGGAATTTATATTCATTTCTAATTGGTTTTAAATATTGTTAGTTAGTTCATTGTATTTGTTTATTATTAAGTATGTATAATTTAAAGTAAGTGATAGTTCCTATTCTTGTTTAAGTTAGTTATAAGTTATGGCTCATGCCCCTCCATTATTACCACTCTCAACCCGGATTTACCCTCTTGTCGAGGAACCAGGTAGAAAATGTGTAGTTAAGAAAAGATGTAGCAGCCTGCTAGTACAGTTTTTAAAACCTCTTGAAAGAGTCCAAAATTATCTATTTAAATAAATGTTATTGTTTGAAAACAGTTTTAATTAATCCAGAAAAGACCCATGAAAATACAGTCCACTCGATCGATTGATGGTGAAAACGAAACATTGGTCCTACGATACCGGATGCGAAAATAATTAAGATTTCCTGCCACGTGATGATGTTTGATGTTTGAATGCAGTTGGCGACGATTATTTTCTGATATAAATGTGAGTTCCTTTGTTATCCTTTAGATTTGTGTATGTATTCAATTTGTTTAAAAGGGTTTACAGATTCTTCAGGTTAAGATTGTTTCTCGATGCTTTATTATTACATGATTAATATAATATGATTTATTAATGCTTCTGGATTTACTTAAATAGTTTATAGATGATAAATTGATATATAGAGGCTGATTAGATTGATGATATAGATTTGAATAATGATTCACAGATACGTTTGTTTATAAAGTTTATTACTTTAATTTAAGATTTGATTATAAGATTAACAGTTTTTCTGTTGATTATTTAAAATTGAGATTTGTAGTAAATCAATTACGTTTAATCAAAATGGATGCCTTGATTAGAAAAAGGGGTTGCATTAAAAGCAAACTAACCACTCTTTCAAAATCAGTAGATTTATTATATGATCAGATAAAAGTTGATAGAAATCAAGATATTGAAAAGATTACGATGTTAGAATTGAAAATTGAGAGACTAAAACATATTATTGTTGAATTCGATCAAGTTCAAAATGAAATCGAAAATGAATGCGAAGAGCAATTATTGAATGAACAGTTAGAAGAGAGGGAGTCATTTTGTGATAAATATGAAACTATTTTGGCGAGAACAGCATGTTTATTAAAAAGTAGATCTGATTCTGATCTAGCGCCACCTTCTCAAGCTGCTCAATCAAAAAAGCTACCTATTAAATTACCTGTTATAGACTTGCCACATTTTGATGGCTCGTATGAAGGATGGTTAAATTTCAAAGATATATATCAGTCCTTAATTCACGAAAATGTAGAAATTAACGATATACAAAAATTTCATTATTTACGAGCAAGTCTTAATCCCTCAGCTTTCAAAATTATAGGGTCTGTTGAATTATCAGCAAGTAATTATGAAGTAGCTTGGAGTATGTTATGCAATAGATTTGATAAAAAGATGTTATTAGTGTCTACACATATCCAAGGATTGTTTGAGATACCATTGATTAGAAAGGATTCATTTGTAGAGTTGCGAGAATTGATAGATACTTTGTTCAAACATTTGGGTGCATTGAATAATCTGAATGTAGATACTAAAAATTGGGATTTGTTGTTAATATATATTGTCAATTCAAAACTAGATAAAACTACCCAGTCCGAATGGGAAAAGATGAAAAAGATGAAAAAGAATGAATTTCCCACATTAAATGAATTTACTACGTTTATATCAGATAGAGCTGATACAATTGAATCAATAGCTTATAACGTTAATAAAGATATTAGTAAATTCAAAGGTCATGCAGATGTTAAACAAAAATCAACTGAAAGTTTTCTTAGTAATCAGAGTAGTTCAAATAAGATAATTAAATGCAACTTTTGTAGCAAGACCGGTCATAAAATTTATACTTGCAAGATGTTCATTGATTTAGATGTTTCCGAACGCGTGAAACGTATTAATGATTTGAAATTGTGCCACAATTGTTTATGTAAAGACCATAGTGCAAATTCGTGCAAGTCAAAACCTTGTTTTTCATGCAACCAAAAGCATAGTAGATTACTACACACAGATGTTGAGACAAGGGTCGCATTTACAAGCACACTCAAATCTCATGTCCTTTTACCTACTGCGAAGGTTTTCGTTGTTGATTTTTATGGCAATAAACACGTTTGTTATGCTGTATTAGATTCTGGTTCCCAGTCTAATTTTGTTACACAAAATCTCGTTTCGAAACTGAATTTACATCAAACAAACATAGATATTTCAGTTTCAGGTATCGGTTCAGGAATTACTATTGATAAAAAATGTATCGTAAATGCACAATCTATGATCAATGATTTCTGTTTGAATTTGGATTGCTTAGTTTTACCCAAAATTACTGACTATTTACCTAGCCAGTATTTAGATATTTCAAGTTTAAAAATGCCGACAAACATTATGTTGGCGAATCCTGAATTTTATGAGCCCAATAATATAGATTTGTTGATAGGGGTCTCGACCTTTTGGGACGCTTTAAAATCTCACAAAATAGTTCTAGGTAAAGGTTTAGTTCTACAACAAACCATATTCGGTTATATTGTTGGCGGCAATTTGCCAGATGTCTCTACAGATTCGAAAGAAACCAAATGTTTATTATCGGTAGATTTCGTAAACTTAAATCAATCATTACAAAAATTCTGGATGGTTGAACAGATTGATGAGAAATGTAAATTATCTAATGATGATCTGAAATGTGAAAACATATTTAAGGAGACATTCTCGCGAGATCTAAACGGTAGATTTATTGTTAAAATACCGTTAAAACATGACGTTACTAGTTTAGGGAATTCAAAAGAATTAGCTGTAAAAAAGCTAATGTCTCTTGAAAGAAAGTTTGAAAAGTTTCCACATTTTGAAATAGATTATAAGGATTTTATGCGTGAGTATTTGGAAATGGGACATATGAGTTTAATTAATGACGATGTTGATAAAAAAATATCATATTTTATGCCCCATCATTTAGTTATGAAAGAAGATAGCCTCACAACCCGCGCTAGAGTTGTATTCAACGGTTCAGCTCCGACATCAAATGGAGTTTCATTAAATGACATTCAATATGTAGGTCCCCAAATTTTGAGTAGTTTATTTAATATATTGATCAAATTTAGACAATTTCCGTACGTAGTTTCATCGGACATAACGAAAATGTACCGTCAAGTCTTAATTGATCGTGAGGACAGGTGTCTTCAGAGAATTGTTTGGAGATTCGATAAGTCGGAAAACATTAAAGTATTCGAACTAAATACGGTTACCTATGGCACCGCGAGTGCACCTTACCTAGCAATGAGGTGTTTACACCAACTTGCCGATGAATTTAGAGATGAATTTCCTGTTGCAAGTCAAATGATATTAGAGAATTTCTATGTAGATGATTTTATAGCTGGATTTTCAGATGAAAGGGATGCAATTGAAATTTGTAATCAGATTTCTTATATTTTGGGTACGGGATGTTTTGTTTTAAATAAATGGCGGTCTAATAGTGCACACATTTTAAACAATTTTCAATCAATTAATAAAATCACAGAAACTCTTAAAATATGTGACAAAGATACAAAATGTTTAGGTATACAATGGTGTTGTACAAACGATCACTTATCATTTAAATTCACTGATGATGAACAGATTTCAGAAAAATGCTCAAAACGAAGTATATTGTCACAAATTTCGAAGTTATATGATCCGTTAGGTTTATTATCAGCTTGTATAATAATTGCTAAAAGGTTAATTCAAAGATTATGGTCTTTAAAACTTGATTGGGATGATGAACTTCCCGATAATTTAATTAGGAAATGGCATTTATTTTACAAGGAATTGATAATTTTAAATACCTTAAATATTCCTAGATTTGTCATGATCGAAAAACCAGCAAAAGTTCAATTATTTGGTTTCTCAGATGCTAGCCAACGGTCTTATGGAGCAGTAGTTTATATGAGATCAATCAATGAAAATAATGAGATAAAAGTATCTTTACTTTGTTCAAAGTCAAAAGTAGCTCCATTGAAATCGTTGACTATGCCGCGTTTAGAATTGTTAGCTGCATTGATGCTATCCCGATTAATGAAAATCTTATCGGAATGCGTAATGTATGAATTCGATTGTTATCTATGGACAGATTCATTGATTGTCCTTCATTGGATTCATACAGAAACGTATAAATTGCAAACTTTCGTATGTACACGTGTGACGGAAATTCAAGAATTAACAGCAAATTACAGTTGGCAGTATGTTGAAACTAAACAGAATCCTGCGGATATTGTTTCACGAGGTAACTACCCAACTGAATTGATGAAAAATGAACTATGGTGGTCCGGTCCATCATGGCTTTACGATTTCAATGTCTCTAGTTTTAATTTCAAGTTTACTCCTACTATAAAAAGAGATTTGCCAGAATTAAAAAAAACTAATTGCGAGATAGTTTTACATACAATAAGTCAAAACTGGCAAATATTTGATAAATTTTCTAATTTAACTCGATTACAAAGAGTTATTGCTTATTGTAAAAGATTCCATAACAATAGTAATTCGAAAATACGTGGTACCAATCGCGTTAATGGTAGATTAACGTTAATCGAATTAGATGATGCCCTTAAATGTTTGATTAAAATGGCTCAGATGCAAAGTTTTAGTAAAGAATTCAATTATTTGACAACAGGAAATGTCAAAGCGATCAAAAATAAGTTTAATGGTTTAGCTGCTTTCATTGATAATTATGGAATAATAAGAGTCGGTGGTAGACTCAAACATTCCGATTTACAATATAATTCTAAACATCCTATAATTCTAGATTCAAAACATATGTTAACTAAATTAATATTTCAATCTGAGCATATTAGACTACTCCATGCTAGTCCACAATTATTGCTAAATAGTGTCCGTCAAAATTATTGGCCTTTAAAAGGAATTTATTTGGCTAAAGAAACTGTTAGAAAATGTTTAACATGTTTTAGGTTCAATCCTAAACCAATGTCTGTGACCATGGCTGATTTGCCACATAATCGTGTTGCTAATTTAATACCCTTTCAATGTACAGGTCTTGATTATGCAGGACCCTTTTCCGTAAAGGACCGCAAGATCAGAGGTTATAAAGTAACTAAAGCTTACATTTGTTTATTTGTTTGTTTAAGCACTAAGGCTATACATATTGAGTTAATTTCTGATTTGTCAACCGATGCATTTATAGCATGCTTGAGAAGGTTCTCATCAAGAAGAGGATTTCCAAGCGACTTGTATTCGGATAACGCCACAAATTTTGTAGGTGCGAATAATAGTTTGAATGATATGTATTCATTTCTGAAATCAAACAATGATCTAATATGTGATTATACTGATCAAAATAGATCTAAATGGCATTTTATTCCTCCAAATTCACCGCATTTTGGAGGTATTTGGGAAGCCAATGTGAAAAGTCTAAAGCGGCATTTATACAAAGTAATCGGCGAAACAATCTTAACATATGAGGAGTTTATTACTGTGTTGACGCAGATTGAAGGCATACTTTATTCTAGACCCCTTTCTCCTCTTTCCGCCGACCCCAATGATCTAAATCCGCTAACCCCCTCTCACTTTCTAATTGGCAAATTACTGACATTACCACCAGATCCAGATGTTCATCATATAACAATTAATAAGTTATCTCGATACCAACTTCTTCAACAATTGCAACAAAGTTTCTGGAAACGTTGGTCACGTGATTACCTGACTTCATTACAACAGCGTAAGAAATGGAATGCAGATACTGATGTTATATCAATTGGTGCAATGGTTATTGTTAAGGTGGACAATTTACCACCATCCCAATGGGTATTGGGAAGGATTATAAAACTACACCCCGGAAGTGATGGAAAAACTCGTGTTGTGAGTGTTAAGACCAATAAAGGTGTTTATAAACGGCCGGTTGTAAAGGTGTGTCCACTCCCTATTACCTGAGAAAACAAACATTTTTTGTTAATAGATGAACTCTCAATAGTTTTAAAGATTTCTAATTCAAATAGTTAAGTTAATTTTTCCATGTTTTATATTTTATATTTCTATCTGATGGTACTGGTTGTTGAAGACCTGAGGTCTGCCAAGGTGGCCGGTATGGTTTTAAATATTGTTAGTTAGTTCATTGTATTTGTTTATTATTAAGTATGTATAATTTAAAGTAAGTGATAGTTCCTATTCTTGTTTAAGTTAGTTATAAGTTATGGCTCATGCCCCTCCATTATTACCACTCTCAACCCGGATTTACCCTCTTGTCGAGGAACCAGGTAGAAAATGTGTAGTTAAGAAAAGATGTAGCAGCCTGCTAGTACAGTTTTTAAAACCTCTTGAAAGAGTCCAAAATTATCTATTTAAATAAATGTTATTGTTTGAAAACAGTTTTAATTAATCCAGAAAAGACCCATGAAAATACAGTCCACTCGATCGATTGATGGTGAAAACGAAACACTAATGAAGGTATACTTCCTGACATATACCAATAATTGAGTTAATTATTGCAAAATTATAATTATAATTTTCTGAAATGAGTATTTAGCTAATGTCTCTAATATGCAACCAATCAAATAATTAACAAATGAAGAGATGACCCAGAGTGATAACTAGTGTCTATCATTGCCGCTGACTTGTTAAAGTATCATATTTTAACAGAAGAGTTCGACATGGGCCATTATTACGTTGTAGCTAGATGACGGAATAATATGCAATGTCAGTGCCAGTTATATCGCCTATAAATTACGAAAGAATATTAAAATCATAAAAATCACATTTACAGATAACCCTGTGGCCATATTTTAGCAGAGAAGTTGTAAGCGAATCTGGCAGGAATGCTGACTGGAACGTCGCCGCAAGGAAGAATCTGGAGTTGCCTTCGATTTCTCAGTCGCTAATTTTCAAACGACATCGTGCGCTGTCTTCAGGTGATTCCCTTTTTCTTATCTTCTTATCATTTCTGAACCAGGTCATGTCTAAAAATCTATTCAACGCCTTACATTTAATTCGTCTTTTTGTAGAAAACTGTGGCTTAATTACTTTTGAAGTACTTTGACCGAATTTCAATCTCCAAATTACACATAGAAATAACGAGAAGCTTATTAGCGATGTTTTTGTAACAAGAACAGCCTTCCGTGACTAGAACAAGTAAATAATTCAAGAAAGTCCGATTGTTTTTGGTTAATGCATGATGATACTCTCTTTCCCATGTTTTGAAATTTGGAATTATTTTTAACTTCAAGCTATTCTGAAAATTGTCACGAGGTAGAACTATTTCAAGAGTTTTACGCTCCAAAATGAATAATAACAAATAATGTGGAAAAACTGGACAGAAAAAGTGTCGTGGTTTCTGATGAAATCGGGTAACATCCATGCCTTTTCTCCTTCTGGTTAAACTGAAAAATATGTTTATTTTGTTATTGTGACAAATTGCTCTGCGTTATTTAAATAACCTTGTGATCTGCTGTAGTTTTGTAGATCAAATTTCAATTATGATGATATCAGAATATCTGTTGGTTATTGATATTGCATTACAATATCTTTGTAGCTACAGGCCTAATGTTCTTAGCTACATTTAGAATATTACAGCAAGATTTTTTCAAGAGGACGATTTACATATAATCTTAGAAAAAAAGGAAAGGATATATACAAAGAACTATATACAAAATAGATGTATGCAGAATGTAATGATAATGGTATTTTTTGACGTTCATATTTCTATATGTTTAAAATTAATAATATAAAAAAACTCATGAGTTTCTCATGCGAGTATGAGATTTCGATTTTCTACACAATCTCTAATTGAGTATTTATGAAAATCACCTTAATTGAGAAAGATTAATGATGTACTGTATGCAATACAAATATGTGCTGCACACACATTATTGGGTGTAATTGGTTACTTTGATATAAATCGTAACCCATACGACATATATGCTGTCAAAAGAGTTATTTTCAAACGATTCAGTCAGACATCTTCTAAGTCTTGGAATGAAATAAGTTATAATTTCTACGAACCACGAATGTATGGTTTTTCAGCCATTCTCCACTATGGCATGAATACTAAATTGCGACGGAAAGAAGAGGTTTCTAGCTGGAAGATTGAGATGGTCTGATTATATGAAAGGGGTTAACAGAGTGCCTCGGTATCAGACTCATGCATAGCACAATATCGGGTACTGGAACTTGGCAGATATTCAGGTCTTCAATTAAATAATTGCTTACACTTGGCTACACTCGGAAACCGCGGAGGTATGAATATACAAGGGTCATTTAGATGACTATCCGGCCTATACCCATGATGCCTATTTATGTGTTAGGATCCAAACAAACACCATTTTATGTTTGCGCAATTTCCGAAATTAACATAATTTTCCCCTTAACTTATGAAATTCTGTCGCGCATTAGAAGTGTAAGCATCGCATTTTCTTTTCTAAGCTGCAAGTTGAAACTGTCTTTCCGACATCGGAAATGATGTCCTTATCAACACCGCTCTTACAGAATGACGAGTACCCTGGTATACCGCGTAAGCTCTCATTCAGAACCTCTCATCTACACATTTAAATGATTTGTTTACTTAGAACATAACAATTCAAGATATTCTGGGATTCATGGACTTAACATATCAGCCTATTAAAATTGTCGTAATATAAGACATCACTATATTAATGAAAGTTCATTTGCATGTCACCAAATATCGTTGACTGGATACTTTATGATATGTACCGTCAAACCTGCATTCGATTCTATGAATCGAAATAAGTACGTATTCTTCTCCATTGTTTTATTAATCAATTAATTTTATGTATTAAATATGCATATTCAATTGATTGGTGAGAAATCCTCTACAATAATCAAAAACGCCACAGAACACTGTTTTGTGTGGTTTTTTCAGTATATAATATGAAATTAATATTCTTTCTAAATTAACTGTGTTGTAATGTATGACCACTTCCACATAGCTTATATTGATAATGTGAAGTATAGATAACGCTATGCTGCAAAGTAGTATTATGGACCTGAACATTTCCGTACAAAAACCGCACTGTTGATAACTCTATGTTACGATTTATTGAGAAGGTATTGCTTTCACAAGCTCACTGTGACGCTATTTACATTGACAGGTTTATTGCATTAGGTATCTAAAGTCAGAGTAGAACAGCTGAAGCAAATAACTCTTCTCACCAGTAGCAGAGCTGTGTGTGTTGTTTTTCATTCCTTCATGTTTATGACTTTATTCGGAAGTACAATGAATCATACGAGGGGAGCTCATACATGGAATTTGAAACCATTCTATTTTTGAAGGAAATTAAGGTTTTTATTTTCATTATTCCATTGGCCAATATGAATACAGATTGTTGTCCGGTTTGTTTGAATGTGGGTAATTTTTAGAAGTTGCTAACTCATTCCGCTATATTAGATCCATTTCCACTTATTGGTATTGGGTTGATTAACAGTGACGTTTCGAGCCATACTACTAATTCCAATATGTATGGTAACAAGGACACAGAATATATGAGATGGATTACGCGAAATTTCATTCGAATCGCTTTGACTTGAATCGAGGATCTATTAATATTTAAGATACTTGGAAAGTATGTGGCTTTCAATCATATTTTATGAATGAAAACGACGTGGTGCGAGCTCGTCATACGTTGAAATTTTATTAAACGCATTTGTACCATGAAGGTTTCAAACTTTTAGACAATTTTCATCATTGTTCATATTGAGTGTAAAGTGGCCATAATTTTGTAGTTCTACACTAATATTCATATTTATATATATATATATATATATATATATATATATATATATATATATATATATATATATATATATATATATATATATAACTTAAGAAACCTCAAGACAGAAAACAAATTGAAGGAAAGCAAGATATTTTTAGTCTCTAGCATTGTATTAAGAATATTCAACATAAACATTTTTCATGATGTCGAGCGTGGAAAACGGAGATTGTGCCAGGATATAAACTTTTCCAAGTAACTTATCTTAATCACAATCTTTGCTCCATATGTTTGCTATTTCACCAATAGAGAAGATATCTCTCGGAAAGTGTAAAAGAAATCTGTACTGTTCATCCCTTTTCCTCCTACCTTGAGGCAATTTAATACCCTATGAAATTGACATTGAACGAATTTGATTAAAATCCCAAAGGTTATCTCTTTAAAATCAAAATAGAAATAAAGCGTGGTAAGTATTCAATTATAATATTCCAATTCATAATGCCCGTAAACGTGTTTTTACATTATAACCTGATAAATACAGATGTAAATCCCAATTCTTCGATTAGAGCCATTATATTGCATAATGGATAATGCCTGAATGATTTCGGTGATCTGTTCCAGTGATTTTTGTGTTCTGATAGGTTTGTAAAAGACAAACAACCATGTTAGAGTATATAAATCTCTATTTATGATAACTCTGGAAAAAGGAGTACATCACAGTGTAAGCCCTGAATGGGCTTTATAATTTAATTGTATATGGTCGTGTAAAACAGTGTAAGCTGGTTATCTATTACCAACGGCCTGGTCAGTATTGATGAATATCGTCACTAACATACCATAATCCGGCTGCGTACATGCCCTACCCTCATTTGCATATCCATTATCCTATGATAGATATCAAGTAGCAACATATTAATTACAATACATGTTTCTATCGCTGTTATTCCAGTCATCTCCAAGCGTTACTACACTCAAACGGTTCTCCAATATTTTAACCAATGTGAAACCGGAGAATTCATATTAATCGTGATAATCGCCTTGATATTTTGAATAAAAATGAACTCCCGCAGGATTTTTTCATACTCTGGTTATTTGCAATAAATTTATAGTGCAAAACGGTCCACATGACGACGCGCACAACAATGTTATCTATATACCCGATCATATGATTTCCCAAGAAGTCTACCAGCGTAGAACTCTTTAATCGTTTATAGCCATGAGTAAGTCCTGAAATATCCTTTTAAAAGTTGTTTCCATGTTATATGATTAGGTACATTCAAATTAACCACTGAGAAGGAAACTGCGAACTTGAAAGATATTAGATTACTAAACATACTCTCTATCGATCGTTTGAATTTTATTTTAGAATGTTTTTGAATCATCCGAGCGTGTAAACCATTTACGCAGAATGTTAATTTTCAATAATATACCAGTTTCAGCTTTGAGAATGTCATTTTAGTCTAGGACGGTCTTTCCAGGTCAGCGCTATACAAATCGTACCAATTTGAGATTCTAAAACTTCATTTGATAAAACTTGTTAATTTGCCGACTGAAAGTATGTAGTCTTATGCAGTAGCCACTGGAGGATCAATGAAATCACATTGTGCTGTCTTTTTCACATTTGCGGTCGTTTTGATTTATATGTACGACAAAAGTTCCACTCTTACTTCATACGCGAAACGGTTTATTAGGGGATATCCGCAAATCGCCCGAATAGACCGATAAAGAAAATGGCGACAAACCCATTAAATAACCGGCAATAACTCTACCTCACCACCGTTTCAAAACCTTGGCAATCTTCTTCATACCAGAATGTCTTTGAGAGAACGCTTAAAACCACAGTTCCGGGATTTATAACTTATAAACTGTCTGCCCTCTATTCAGAAATCAGCAAGTCTTTAAGTATCCGCGTAAAAGTAGAGGTGGGTCTATCTGTCTACCGGTTTCTTATTTATTTTATTTTTAATGTAGATATCGAGCTTGATAATGATAAGATGATGTTCCGCCTAATTATTGATTCAATATCATCAGAGCATTTGTCAGGATATCTAAGAACTCATTACCAATGCATTACATTTATCAATTCGAATAATTGGATTATGAAATTTATAGTTACCGGTCGATACTATTCAACCAATAATAACTTTAGTTAATGAAAGATGTTAGAGTACTTATGCCATCTGAAACAGTTATTAAAGCCTGAATATGTCTACAACATGTTTCTCGACTATGTGCTAGTATTAAGTTGGTCATTATCCACCCATTGCTTTATGTAAAAGTCAGAGGCCCAACGTCATCATATTGAATTTTTGATGATTGCAAAAACTGTTTGAATTTCTGTACGTATCTCCGTGGAATTCTGATTTTTATGTAAAATATATATTCTTAATCTTGGAAGTTCGTAACAAAGGCCACTTTTATTTAAAACAATATGGTGATAGGGCCAAGATCCATCTTAATCTTGTTGTTACTTCATAGGCTCCTTGAATTTCATCCTAATTTCATAACTGCGGTATTATTGAATACTACGATTTCTAGATGTTTTTTCATAAATTATTTATTCCTGTATCTTCATCCTGATTTCATTAAATACAGTTCTATAATGATTCACATTCAACATAACTTTATTTGAAGATATATTACAAAAACGCTAGGAAAAATCTTTCTTTTTTGAAAATATTCCTGTGAAAGTGTTTCTTTCACGTCACTAATATGTATAAGATTGGGTATAACAATTTTGAAGATTCGTGAGTTCATTTAGCAATTTATTGATGCTAGGTGCTATTGTTAGATTCTCACAATTAACTAATATATGGATGAATGTTCTGCCCGAATTGTAGTCGCTTTAATGTAACACTGGACGCAAAGCTCAATAAAATCACCACAAGCGTTCTACGTTCTAAAATAGAATTATAAAAATTGATTTCGAGACCAAGTGGTACACGTATCGAGAGCGCTTGTTTCTCCGTTCTCACAAATTAGAACCAGTTGAAATATTTTTTTGACGACGATAATTCAAAACTGTTGAAAAGGTAACACGTGTAGAGTAAGCGTGACAGTAAGACAGATGAGATTATGTAGAATATATTGATTATACATACCTGATAAACGGTTTGATATGGGGTCAAAGTGGTTAGCCGAAATGTTATGGCTGCAATAGCAACGGGTGCCGACATTGTGCTGTATTTATTACCGACTACACCCGCGTGTACGGACAATTTCTAGACATCCGTTGCGGAACGGATTGCTCTAATAACACACTACTATTGAAATAGTAGCGTAGCATGTACTCATATATGCTCGATTGAATTATGTTGATTTATAAAACCGAAGCTGCTACCTTCAGAAAATCATTCTTCTGATTATCTATTGAGATTATCAATCGCATAGGAAAGAAAATAAGCTTCCATGCCGTCTCTCTGTTATCTTTCCGAGTTTTCTAATGCATTATGTGATGTTTGATAATACATACATATGTAGGTTAGTATAATACTGAGCTGCCCTGAAGAAGTCTTATACATAGAGTGATCAAGTTGTAAAATCCTGAAGAATCCCATTTCAGAGCGGTCGCATGATCCCCACTACTGGTAATCGCTACAGACTATAGAGGTTAACTTCATGGTAGGGATCACGCGACAGGAATGAGATGAGGTCAGCATTGAAGTATTAGCAATATACACATCTGGAGTACTATATCCATAGATAACTCTACTACCGTAGAATGAAATGTCTTATGGTAGGGAACAAAACTGTCATGGCCGGCGAAAGTATTTCGCTTCCAAAACACGGGAGGGCGCGTCAAGCGTTCGAAATTAATAGAATTTATAATGCGCATGCGATTGTTATTGTTGTTTAATAGTAGCCAAATGTGCTCAAGTTTTGAGTAGAACTGTTGCATCGACTATTAACCTTAAGGCAATTAATGGTAAATTTAATTTGTGTCAGATTATTTATAAAATAAGACAAATCTTCAAATTGCAGAACAAGTTGGTTCAAATGGAACAGTTAAAATGGAGAGAAGCGCCAGTGAAACTGCAGAATTTCTTTGTTTTTGGGATAATTTATTGGATAGCTTAAATGGATTTGCAGCTATGAACAATATCAAGGACTCGAGTCTCTATTTTTAAGAATAATTTACATATAACGCATTGGAAAGAATCACTCAAAATTATAGAAACTATGTATGTACTGTGAAGAGAATATAGGAAAAAAACAGTACCACCAACTTTCAAAAATTGGATAATAACAATTAAAGGGTTTTTACTTCTTACTAACCAATTAGGATCTCTGGGGTTGCGATTCTTAAAACAGAGAAATATTAATCAAGATCCCCTTGAAAATTTTTTTGCCCGAATTATGCAGAGAGGCCAAAGATTTATCAAGCCAACATGTAAAGCATTTGGACAATTTTATAAATCTTTGCTAGATAATAATTTGATATCGAAGCATTCTATTGGAGCAAATTGTTAAGAAGACGAAGTGTATACTTGTAACACTTCAGAAGTTCATTAGTCAGGTGTGTATTTTACATTATATGTTATAAAAATTGTATCATAATTATTTTATTATTTTTATCAGTTTAAATCAATAATCTTATTTCTTGCAGGGATTCAACAGTGAACCACAAGTGGAATCTTTGGTAGAACGATCATTTCACTTACCCAAGCATTTTTAAATTTTAGGACCTTTGGAAGCTGCATCACTGTCATATGTAGCGGGATATATAGTAAAAATGAAAACTAAAATCGCCTATAATTGTATAGCTTGTAAATACTATGTATTAACAAGAGAAGGGGAAAATGACGATTTTAACTTGTTAATTAGATCTAGGGTATGGTGGACAAAAAGTTGAAAGGCTAAAGTACTGCAATTTTGAATTCATAAAAAATTTGGTAATGTGCTAATATTCTGTTATTTATGCTATCCTAAATTCCCACACACTAAAAATATTTTGGAAAAAATAACAAACATTATTAAAGTATCAGTGAATTTCAACATCATTGAATGTGAACATTCAAAAATGTTGGAGAATTCTGTTATCAAACATTTTTCCCGGCTTGTAATAATCAATTATTTTAATGGAGCGAACAACATTATAATAGGAAAAGATAATAGAATTCTACCACCACACTGTTTTTCATTATATCAACAAGCTAAAGAAACTTATTTAAAGGCCAAGAAGCGTACAACTGCGAGTTCATAAGAACAAAATTTGTATATTTTATGTATTTTTGTTTTAACCCATTGTAATTAGTCTCGATATTTAATTGTATTCATATGTATATTTTATGTATTTCTTTTTTGCCAACATCAAAAAACTTTATTAAAAAAATTAGCTTATTTTCACACCGAAATCCTGAAAATTACCTTGGCAGTCAGCGTGTTAAGTCATTTCTATTGTTTTTGATGTTTAATTGTATTTATTGTATATTTTATATATTTCTGTTTCAACTCTGTTGTTGAATAAAAACTATTGGTAAAAACTATCGACTTTCATTCCCTACTGAAATTGTTAGAAAACAAAATTTGCAGTTATATGCTATGTAATTTGATTCGAATTTCCCTCCAAAGCATCATTTAGTAGGCTTCCATTCCGCGCGCGGCGCTCTTATCGCGGTATCGGTACCTAATACGGAACATTTCATTCTACGGTAGTAGAGTTATCTATGACTACATCTTATAAGATATGTATGGTCCTTACATAGGAACTTTGAATAATTCTCAACCATCTTTTAACTCCTTGCTAATACCTAAACAGATTGAAATACTCCGTAGAGGTTTCAATTGCTGTTTAATTATTTATAATTTTCCTTGTTTATAAGATCTTGTGTGAACAAGTTTTTGAAATACTCATATTTGTTTGGAATGTTCTCTCATAAATTTGCTTTTCAAATTCAACGGCAGATCTTGAAATGTAATTAACGGTTTTATAGAGAACGACCTCGCAGATTTCAATAAAACTAATAGCTGCGCAATTAGAATTCATAAATTGTCGGACTGTTATCTATATTTTCGCCAGAATCGAAATGGAAAAGATTTTTTTGCTCCACAAATATCCGAATGATTCCACGATATGCACGGTCGGTATATTATGGAGTATATATTCCATTTGACGTTTTTGTTGTTTGGTTTGTCGTACTTTCTCCCTTTCAATGTTTTTTACGCTAAATCCTGGATACGATAATAAACAAGTTCTGCCATAAAAGTGATCGTGCTTTGTTTGCATATTAGAACCACATTTTAATTCATTTCATCTACTACTATCTGCTATTTATTAGTGTATTATTCCTGATAGTATTGGTTGCTCACTCCTGTCAATACGATTGCGGCCGAATCAATTCCTTCCTCTCTGCTGGACTTGATGTGTTTTTCATTTGCTCTCCGATAGTTTTTCGATGAAACACTAACTCCAGATATGCGATTGAATGAATTGGAAGCGTTTTATTTATTGTATATGTATACATATCGCAGCATCTGCAATTAGTTAGGTTTTTACTCAATCTAATTTAGATGACTCGAATTTCTATGAAAATATACTCTAAAAATAATGTGGTAGGTACTAGCAATTTATCGGATACAATTATGGTATACTTTCTATGAGAGATCTGATATGATAAAGTTCGTACACAAATAATTTTCAGTTCTTCTACATGAATTTAGCTGAAACTATTTTAACGAAAATAATTCAAAACCCTTGGTTATTGTGATACGACCACCTACGTCATTTTTGTTTAAAAGATCGTATTTTTTCCATAAAATCAATGCTATTGAACAAATGTAATAAAATAAAAAATTTACATCCTAGGCAATGTATCCAATTGATTAGAAGATAAGATCAAATCATTTCGTTAGATAAAATGGAAAGGAATAAAAGACCAGTCAATTCGGTGTAGAATCAAAATTATATCAAAGGCAGCGATATTTTTCGAAATGGATAATGTTATAATAATACACATGTGAAGGTTTCTTGGGGCGTACCAGATAATTTAGTAAATGAAGTGTAATTCTAATGAATTGTAATCTTTTGATCTCGTGACTCACTTTTGTTAGGAACCTAGGTCACTCCGGACACTCCTGTGGATTAATATTGTATGTAGGAACAAAAAATATATCGGAAAAAAAAATTTGAAAACAAGCATTTCTTTATTTCAATTTCTGAATTTTGACTGAAAAATCATGGATCTTCGACTCCAAAGAGCTGCATGTACCAATTTTAAATAATCGGACCATAATTACAAAACCTGTTTTTCTAATCTTGGAACCGCGATCTAGTGTTTTTCTCTTATAAATATGCCATAATGCATTGTTACCCGAATGTTAAACACCTGCCAAATTTCAAGTTAATTGGTTGGCAAGAAAGTGGGTCAAAATTCACTTGCAAGATTTCACAAGAACGTACAAATAGTAAGATCGGAAGCTAAACAAGTCAATTTATATAACCTTATTTTGTACTCCCACTTGCTGTTACATGATTTACCACAATATGCCACAATAAAGAAATCGGTATATTTTTTGTGTATTTCGTTCATAGTTTGAATTATGTTTAACACAAACTCTTTGCAAAATTACGCGAAATAATTGTGCTCTTAATGTTGGTACCGATATATTCAGACTGTTCCATCGAAAACTCACCATTTGAGAAAGTCGACCATGTTGGTAGCTTTAAATACTGTTTCTCTTGTTCTCTACAGTTATATCATAACGAAATCTCGGGAGTGATTTTCTCAGCCTCAAGAAAATATTTTTATTTGAACGAGATGTTTATGAAATCTTGTACAAATAAATCATGAATTTGAACTGGGATTCGCTGTACCTACATCCTATAATATATATGAAATATAAGAAACATCCTAATATTCAGATCGGAACGTTTTGAAGATACTCCGTCCGTATAGAGCCAATAAAGTGTTACGGAAATATGCCACATTCTCGTATATATTATCTGATCAGTTCCCAGAGTGATGGTTTACAGATTGTGGAACGAAACTATCCTGCTATTTTATTTCGTTCAACCGTGACATTATCGATAAGGATGTGACATCAATAAATAGTTATACTGAACAGGATTCGTTGAACATCGAAAACGCCACATACGTTTCCAAACCTTCCTTCCTTTCATACATAAAAAAATGTATCAAATGTTTCATTGTTAACATCAACGAATAGAGTCCCTGGTGGATTTTACATTTGTAACCTTCAACTTTGACTACTGGAAACAACATTGTAGGTTTATGTTTAATAACAAACTGCCGTCATACCACTATACCGGGGGAGGATTCTCTACATTGAACCATGTGAAACATCGTGGTCTACACAATAATTCACTATGGATTTTGGGTAATTCTCATGAGTCCTGAAAGTCCTCAGACCGAAGCGGATTGCCATAATTTTAATTAATTTAATTGCTTAGGAATTTTGAGGATGTACGAAGAACTAACTTGGTTTTATTTTATTGTTTACTTAAGTTCAGTCTCCGATGTCGAAAATATATGAATTTCAGAATTCAGGAAAGGGGTTGTAAACTTCTGTATACGATGACGAAATTTAGTTAGTTTTACAGTATTTAAAGACCGTTCTGTTAATTCTTGTTTTCGACATACTTATAGTAAATGTAAATAGTCTGTCAATGTTGTGCAGTACTCGATCACAACAAGAGATACATGATGATTTGTGATAGCTGCTTGACAACTTAAGGCAAAACGACTGGTGATCACATTCTGTGTGTTTGATAGATCTAGGAAATATGACTTTTGCAATCTGATGAAATTCTATGGACGAATATGTTAACGCTCTGCTGGAAAATTACTTTTTCGTTTTTAAGAGAGCTCATGTCGAATAAAACAGCAATTACTGTGATTCAACTTAGTATGAGATTAATTTCAAATTCAAATACATCGGAAAAGTGCTGATAAAATTGTGTAATATTAGGAGAAGAATAATTAGAGTTCTACACTCTCTGATCATTAATTACGAGTATTTATATTTCTTTTTACGATTTTATGTGGGATATTTAAAGATCACTTTCCGACATATACTGTATAGAAGTAAACCTCTTATCGATCAGCCTATATTGTATACAGATGGCTTGAAGGAAAATTATACAAGAACTGACTATTAGTACAGTCATTTTATGGATTGTTCGTACTTTTTTTTCCGACTTAAGGTTTGAAAATACAGAAAGTTAGGAAATTTTCCGTAGATTACGAAAAAAATAGTGGATGAAAACCTCCAATGAAGGAAAATGTCTTAATTTATATATATATATATATATATATATATATATATATATATATATATATATATATATATATATATATATATATATATATATATATATATATATATATATATTCTTTTGTTGATATTCTTGAACCATTTGTAATATTTGTATGTTTTCTTGGTATATTGGTTCGTATATATACTGATAATGAAATAAAAATTCTGAATTCTGTTTTGACGTTTCGACAATGTGTATTGCCTTTATCAAAATTGTTAATTGAATTAGTGTTTCCATGTAATTTAGAAAAGAATAGATGATTTCGATTAATGAAATGCGTCTGCAGCCGACTTGTGTTTTAAGATCCAATTAAAACTGCAGAAAACATTGGATCGGTTGTGTGTGAAAGAGTAATGTATGGCTAACTACAATTTGAAATAGATTGAATTTGAATAAATACAAGACATTCCAATATTGTACAATTATAAATATCTATGAATTATTGTATGAATTAGTTATTCTATGATAAGCATTTCAGATCTATCATAACTATTCAAGTTTAAGATAATTCTATGGAATTTAACCTCAAAATTGTTACTCTATAGTGTCATAGTTAAATAATACTTCATCTTTTTTAGGTTGAATTTTAAATAGACAATGGAAAGTGGCACTTCAAATTAATAAAATTTTGTTAAGTTTGAATTAGATTATTGTACAGTTTCGAAAGATTGGAATCTATTTTGTCATTTACACAATTGTTCTTTTTAATTTGAATAGATTCTAATATCAAACGTTTGTTTGTTTCAATATTTAAAATTTTTGTATTGTTGTAGTCGAAAGTATGGTTAGTGTCTTTCACATGTTTATTGAGTGCAGTTGATGAATTTTTGCAAAGATTGCGAAAAGGTATATATTGGCCAATCTTCACAATACATCGAAAAAAGATTAAATGGCCACAAATATACCAAAAATTCATCAACTGCGCTCCATGCAATGCTTGGGAAATTCGATGAAAATTAAATTCAGAATAGTCAATTCCTATGTAAAATTTAATGCTGAACAACTTTTGTTTGAAACTTTTCCTTCTAAAATGCTTATTTTCGAAGATATAAAAGTGTTCTTTCCCGGAAAAACACGGAAAATCGTATATATATATATATATATATATATATATATATATATATATATATATATATATAATAAGATTCTTGACCCAGTATGAATTATATATAAAAATTCTCGGGAAATAGGTCACAATAACACTTTGTTTTAACTATTCGTCTTTACGTACGTTTCGGTCTCACGACCATCATCAGAAGACTCACTATGTCTAAAAAGGGGGTTTATTAAAACTAATTATAACACAAGCGTCCAAATCGCACAATTTAACTTCAATTAAAAGAGCCCACGCCGTCGAAACGAACAGAACCACGAATAATCGAAATTGTATCGTCAGAATTAATGTTAAAACAAAGTGTTATTGTGACCTATTTCCCGAGAATTTATATATATATATATATATATATATATATATATATATATATATATATATATATATATATATATATATATATATATATATATATATATATATACGATATATATATAAATTAAGACATTTTCCTTCATTGGAGGTTTTCAGTCACTATTTTGTTTGTAATCCACGGAAAATTTCCTAACTTTAACTATGGGAGTGGATATCATAGACAGGTATTGCAAGTATGTAATTTTTATCTGCAACTGATCATAAATACAACATCTTAGTTAGGTATCCATCGAAGAATTAGAGTTTAGATCCCAGATATCATAATTTATTTTTACCTTTTATCGGAAATATATGTAGAACAATATTACCGTTTCATAATCAAGAGTAAATTGGTGTTGTATCATGCAGTATTTTATGTACATTCATATCTGTATTAATAATTGTTCATCCAACTATGAATATAATAATAACGTTGCAATTTAAAAGAGTTATTGTATTCAAATTAATGATTGATGGATGCAATAAAGCTTGAAGTAGATAGCGCTCTGAATATACAACATTTAAATATATATTCACTAATCATTGTCATATTTATTGAAGCAATTATATCAATTATACAGCTTCAATTGTATCGTTAGTGAAATAATTCCATTTCCAGAATTAGAGTGCAATATTATTCAACTAAGAAAATCAATATTCTCATGAACCTATAAATTAAGGTAACAACATCAGGCTAATTATTTGAAAAACAATTTGGGTATAAACGATCCGTCGTAATTTACTGCGATAATGAATACTTGAGAGGTGAATTATGATATGAAAACAAACAGGATTTTTTATATTCGACAAGTTGTTAATTTTTATTTTATCATGAAGAACGAATTTTCTCTCATGAAAGTTTCGTTTCGGGAAGTATTGGTCGTTATTACTATTTATTTCTTAGACAACCACCTACTATAAAATGTGTTAAACTAGTCCATTATTCAATGAGTAGTGAATTAGGTAACTATCGGCTCCACAGAATATTTCGACCAATCAAAAACATGAGTGAGTTCGATTCGGATCGGTGGAAGGTGAAGTAATTTGAACCGCAGAACGATGTGAATTGATTACCATTTATCTTTGTTAAAATCGGGGTGACCATTGTTGAAGAATCATGGCTGGGTGATTTGATTCACTGCTCAGATTGTTGGCCCCATTCTCAACATGGCGAGTCAGTATATTATTCCTCGAAAGTTAAGATTAATGGAGGGATTTGGCAGATTTTAGTGCAATAACTTACCGTTAAGAACGTGTACCGCCACAGTAGCAAGTGCTAGGGCACCCACCGCGCACGTGTAGTTCCCCGAGTGTCGCTTCTCTAGAGGGGCCACAGTCAACGAGGAAGTCGCTGAATCTGTCACTAACGATACGTTGGAGCTGAAACAAATCACGAACGCCTTATTTACATCATCTTCACAGCTTCATATATAATATTTATTCAAGTCTTTCGTGCCTGGAATTCTGGCTACACCTGCGGTTTCACTGAAATGTTCTAGAACAAAACCGGGAGAAAAGAAACTTATTCGGAAGCTACAGAATCTTCTTCTCTTACAATTTTAAAATGCGTGTTTTCTATCATTCACTGAGGTACTATAATTACTATTGATGGTTTATCCAGTTAAATTCCCTTTATGATATTATTACACTATAAAATAATATCTTTTAGAAAGTATATTCTCAAATTAAAGAAAGTGAATGCAAGTTCCTAAGGGATGTATATATACATTATTATAACTTCTTGTTAGGAACAGATGAACCACAAAAAGGACGATTCCAAACAACAGAGACATTTACTGATCATTTTACGGGGCTTAAAATATTATTGGTTTTGTTGAATTTGATCTGAATAGTTTCCAGAGAAAAATTATTGTTTGCTCATTGAACAAACTATAATCCTACTTATTATATAAGATTTCTAAGAATATTCAATTTGAAAACTATAATGCTTTTCCGACATATAATTTAAAATTGAGTTTATTTCATATTAAATCTGAATCAGTCATACCGTTCTTTAAATTATTTGTCATAATTTTTATACTGTTTCAATATACAGTACGACTTCATTTAAATGGACATACCATGGGTAGATGGTTACCTGGAGAGATTCCCGAACCCCTTCAAAGACGAAGATTAAGGTGACTTGACGACACTCTGTTGATTCTTCGTAAGTTTCACGCCGATAAGAAAAACAAGTGCAAAGTATTGAATATGAATCCCGAATAAAAAATCTCGCTTCAATTAAAATTAACTTCAATCTACAACCTAAACTTCTCTAATCTCAATAACATTCATTCGGGTCATATGTTTTATTGGATTTTGGAACAATATTGACTTAGATTGTAGGTTTGCACTCCGTTAGTTAGATTGAACATACTATTTTTATAATTGCTTTTAATTAATTTTTACATAATCTATTTTGTTGCCCGTTGTTAGAATTTTATTGCTTTCAATCTGAATATACACGAAGTTTGGTAGAGGATGTTAGTCTCTTTATTTTCGATACAAAAAATCCGCACCCGGAATATATAATATATATTGTGCAGAAAAAGCCTTACCAAAGGCATATTTAATTATGTACAGGAAACACGGACTCTGTTAATGCAAGTTAAAAATAACGCTTTTAAAACCTCTAGTACGAGTTTCTGATGAAAAATGTATAGTGTGTAAAAAGGGTTGTTAGCTGGCAATTTTCAACCAGATTCTTCAGCCGAACTTTTTATATTTATTAAGTATGATTTATGGAGTCATTATATTACAGTATGCACATTATAGCTAAAACTTTGAATTAAAGGATAAATTTCTAGTATCTCCATATATAAATCTCCAACTCAAATAAAGTTTTCAACATTTTGACAATCAAATCTATCATACTCCTCTTCAATATTTATTACGGGTATCTTCTTCCCCAACCTTTTGCCAACTAATGAATCATGTATATATATATTTATATCGCTGAACTATGTAAGCACATAATGATAAGATACGAGTAACTGAGGAAATTATAGAAATCGTAGTCAATAATCAAATTAAAAGTTATGTAGATTAGCATAATGCATAATGATAGGGATTTGAGGGATTTCAATCAACATCTATTCTATTCCCGAGGATGTGGTTAAAGACTCACCTGATTCCTTTGGAGAGTGTGCGGTCACCGTGTTTCCAGGCAATAGGAGGATCTTTAGTAGGTCCACCAAGCTGGTGGGCCACACATGTCAATTCTAAACCACTTCCGGCTTTGTAGTATCTTTCGGTCACTTCTCTCCCTGATTCGTCAACGATTCGTACTTCAGGAGCTGTATATAAATAGAATATACTCATTAGTATCAAATTGCAATAAGATGCAGATAATTTAGACTGCAAATACAAATATCGATGTCTTCGGAACAAGTTAGTAATCCTTCCACTATCCCTTTTGACAACAGTTTCCATGCGTATCTAAATTCCTTTATCAAAATTACCATTTAGCATATAAAACTATTCATATTCAAGCAAGTATGTATCTGTATTCATTAAAATGTTCTTCAGTCCACTTCAAATTGTTTTAAGCATATACTGGTTGATGTATGACATTCAACATACAACTTCAGAAGTTGGAGAATAAAACTCAAATTTTACACAAAACTTTTAACATTTAATTTAAAAATGCTGACAAATTGTTTCACCACACTGTGGCATTATCAAAGCGAGGAGTTATCAACTAAAGCTAAATCTAAAAGTATGTCCTTAAATATCAGGGATCAGAATGTGGTGCAAATTGAGGGATGGGGGTGGATAATGGTGGGAATGTGTTTACAAAATTGTTAACAAGCGGTGAATTATATGTGTCGATTTGATCATTTAATATTACATTATTATTGTTTTTTGCGTGTTTCAAAATTTCTATGGATTCTAATATATTAAGTTTATGTCCTTTTTCCTGAATATGCGTCAAAAGATGTCCCCCAAACAAAATCATTCGACGTGTTTCGGGAGATTTTTCCACTAACTGTGGGATAAGAAATATACAGGATGGCTCGTCTGAGATGGAACATCCTGTATATTGTATCAATGAACAATATTTAATATTATTTATATTTTGTTCTTGATTCCATTATAGTTTGGGAGCAGTGTATCAAGAATATCATCTGGTGCTAGAGATTCGTGTTAGAATAAATAAAACACTTGATGGTGGTTGCAAAGTGGTAGTCAACTTAATACCCGTTGTTGTTTTAAATTTCATCGTAATGAAAAGTTCTCACGCGATCATACATAATTTAAACTTGCTGCTGAAAATATACCGGATGCATTGTCCAACATGTAGTTAAATATTTAATGCATATTATACTACTTGAAACAAATCAATGTTATTATATTAATTATTCGTACACGAGTTTTATATGATTATTGATTTCGTCGTGAAGCATTTAGTATATTAATTCCCATTGATTGAAGTATTACTATGAAATTATGCCATCATCATATGTATAACTTTTATATGATTCTGAGTGTATTCAATTCAATTCAGGTTGGAATAGAATAAGATATCAGTAAAGAGGAATAGGTCCTTGCAAATCAATTCTTCCACAATTTCTGCTTTCAGGATAGAGTATTGCAAATATATGAATTACGATCTGTAATCAGATCATAAAATGGCGGATGCTCTTCGACAGACACATATACAGTTCAATCTTGTACCTACGGTTTGTATAATTATAAATAAGTAAACTGACGACAAATAATGGCTAGGAAGAAATCTGATATTTAGTTAGGTGCTCTATTTTTATTTATATCATTTACTTAATATTTGGACGTTCCCCAATTCAGAACATAAAATGTGGTATTTTATTATTTATACGACTTCTACAAATGTGTTCTTCTTTTGATTGAAATATTATTTGTTCTCCAGTTCATTCAACTTTTAGTAAAACATCTAAATATATAACGTCCGGCAATGTGATACTTAATTCTAATAATTTTAATGATGTGCATTGAGTTCAGAATAGAAAATGACAAAATGAAATTTCACAGTTATTTGAAGAATGTGTAGTGTTTAATCTAAAGGAATTTATTCAACTATAAGCAGCTAAATATAGATAATTACACCATCTCTTGCCCTTGCGAATCTGTAATGGTTATCGAAAGACGTCTTGAAAAGACAATTAACGATATTGTTCATTCGAGAAAGGGGGATTGCGTTTGACTTTCTGGTAATACGGCTGAATGTAGCCATTGTTGTAGAAGCGACAAGCTTCGCATTCTCATTCGCTTTTTGTCTCAAATAATTAGATAAGATAGAATGAATTCATATAGCTTGCAAATTTAGGTTTCGTTCATTTTACTCAGTTTATAAGTTTACAGTTCGATGAAGTTTCTTGAGTTATTGTTCTTTATTGGTCAGCTAAGATGAAGAAAGTCAATTTCAATGTAACAAAATATAATAACGTATTTGTAAATTACTTCCATTTTATTTTCTGTTTATTAACGTTTGATCCACGTGAGTATTCGAAATGTATTTTGCTAACAAAAGTGAGGGAAGCTTTTTAAATACTGTTTTTAGAGTTCGGAATTGTTTCTTTCCATACCTGTAGGGATATAATTTGGAAGTATTTTCACTGAAATAATTAGTCTTTGGACATGACCGTGGAAAATTAGTGATTGGTAGAAACACTTCTTGTCTCCAGCGTCCCAAAACACATATTTTTATCAGCAGAAATTAGGATTTTTTATGTAAATTGGTTGGCACTATGAACTCAAACTATGAATAATGTTTGTCACACACTACCAATATTTTGTGAAAAATCAGCAATTTGAAATAGAACTTACATAAATCTAACCCGTATTACAAAATACATACAACACATTTTAATGTGCCCAAATTTAAGATGAAGTCCCATTTCATCTGCGAAAAATTTAGATAAATCACTTAGACCGACTTACTTCTTTGCTACTATATATTTTCAAGCTTATTTATTTTTGGATATGATTCACATTTCTGAGCCTTTCAAAGTTATTGGTCTAGTATTGATTCACTCAACTGTCAATCAACTAGAATATGTGAGAAAGAGAACTGAAGTTCACAGTATTATTTTATCTATAAGGAAATACAGAATTTCAACAATCGATATTGGAAGTTGAAAGAGTAAAAAAAGGTACATTAGCAGGTAATAATGAGTTTTCGTCAACTTTTTAGGTTATGAAATGAATTCCAACAAATATTGCTGTAGCAAAGCTGCCTTATTAATTATCAATTACAATTCATTCAGATATCAAACACGTGGCTAAAATTCAAGCTGGGTTTTAAGAACACCCATTAACGTAAATAGAAACAGGATATTCTTTGTTGCCTTTTATTACGGACAAGTCAAGTATATGAGTTCATTTCTTAGTACGACCGTCCCATCATAAACTAATACAGTTTGTTTTTTGTATCTGTGGGACGGAAACGAAATATATAGTTGCTGAATTCTTGTGAAGGAAGGGTCATTGTAATTTGTAAAATACCGACAAGGTTAACAGAAATGGTTCTAAAGAAAACAAGTGCTTTACAGTATATTGGTAGTTAAGATTTATTTTTATGATCAATTCGAAACGCCAAATGGATCATTTGCTATGGTTTAAACAGAGGTTTTTTTTACCCTGCTTCTCCTTTGAAGCTACAATCTATTCATGTAACCATAACATAAGACGTGCAGGACACAGTCGTTTCTTATTAAATATGTAATTAGAATATTAAGTTGATATAATTTTCATTCATACCTAAGTTCAAGGAAGTCTAGATAAGGTCCCTGTCAACAAAAATAAAATCGTTCTTTTATATTCAGCTTGCCCCAGTCTAGGCAAGTCTTTCTCTTTTCGGGTAAAAGTTAAAACCCCCAAACATATTACTAAAATAGGAGTGGTTATCCAACATTATAAAAAACCAAACTCACCACACTAAAGTCAGTTATATTTTAACTTCTTGAGTTAAATCTTACTTTGACTATTTCACGATTCACTTAAATTATATTTTAGAAAACATTCCAAGTATTGTTGCCTGATTTGCCTAGCTAATGAGAAACCCGTGATGCGGGTCACTTCCTGGTTATCGGTACACGTACTGCAAGTTATATTGATATTAGTTAATGATATATAAGAATGAATTTGATGAAATAAGTAAATTGATATCCTTCAGTAAACAAAGTAAAACCAAGGAAGGGCTCGTTATTACATTGCCAACCAGTAAAATGAACCGATAATCGATATCAGAAATTAAAAGAGATATCAAGCTGTTAGCTCCATTATGTGTCAATCATCTTCAAATGGGTTGTGACATAGATAATTCATAAGATATCAGATATTTTGTTAATATTTGAAATTTATCGTTCATTAAATTGACCCTGAGAATGTGCTAAAAACTGCTCGTAGAATATTATGTTTATTGTGCTGTCCTAAAACATACCAACTTGTGTTTTCGACAGATATGTTTTTAATAATAAGATTTCATCAGGATATGGCACGACCCACCCTCTTATATCGAAAATGTCATATTTCCCAATATAACCGCCAATTCTATATTCACGGTTTCTCTGGAACGACGGATACATTGTATTAGTAGATATTTCTTAGTCGAGTTGGAGTATATTCGGGCAAACAAAACGTTGCTACCTATATATTATATCATAACATCACAAAAATAACAGATATTAATATGTAGAGGCAAGAGTATTGGGTCTAAACCATCAAATTCAGTGAAGTTTGTTGGGAATGTACTTAGAAAGAATCAAAATGTTTTTCAAGGATTTCTTTTGAATATGTAGGTTTCACAAGCTGGTGAGAAACTTTTGTGGTTCGCTACAAAACAATAGCACAAAACGACATTCAGAAGTGAAGTTCTCACAATGAAATAAATATTAAGAGCGAGGAAAGAGTACACAAGAAAGACATTAAGAATTCTCCATGAATATGCATGTTCACGAAAGGTTTTCTAGGGTAAATAAGCGACATTCTCCTGTCGAAAACTAAAATTATTAGCTACCATTTTTTGAATCTGAAGGGGATCCACTCTAAATGGAATGAATCTTTTGCTATGCGAGAGATAACCTCAGTTATCGTTAGTTTCTTCAATTCATCAGATGCTGCGTTACGAATTCAGCGAAAGATACAAGCTGATCATAGAAAAGTATGACATTATTACCGTTCAGACTTGCAGAATTTCATTCTAGATTTGACAGTTGTTAGCCAGGTTATTGAGATTCAATGCGGCAGTTGGCAATGTTTACAGAAATGTCTTGAGTCAGCTTCCAGTTATTCCTAGATTCAAGTATATTTGTGGTGATCATTGTCTACAACCATGAAGATTGTTCAAGTTTTATATGGTGTTAATCCGAAAAAAGGTTTAACTTCTTCGTATTGGTTTCTTTTATGTTTTATTTCAATGTAGTGTTCATTTGTAATCTGATTTCATTATGTATGTACTGAGAAATGTTTCGTTACTACTGTAAAATATCTGGAAGATACTAAAATACGGTGCTACTACTTGACTAGTGGAGATATACTGATACATAGATGATGCCTAAGTTATTTAATATTTGTTACGTTTACTATATTATGATACATAAGCTTAATATCTCATAATGAATCCAGTTTGTATATTCGCTTTTAGTAAGGGAGGAAGGGAATTGAAGCGAATAAACTTACCATATCGGTGTTTTGACTTGTGTCATAAAACGCAGTTAACAACCGAGATAAAAATTCTGTTGTCGGAAGTAATCAGAGTTTGGGATGTATTGATTAAGGTTGTCTAATATATAACGACGAGAGAGAGAATTGCGTGAATGTGTGGATCTCAGCCAATTCGTCTATTAAACATTAGGTTCTCGATATTCCACATTTCTCTTCATTCGCATTCCTCTCTCAGCTACCATTACCGAATAACGGCCTCTATCATCTATGTCAGAACTCACTCGCCTAAACCGACGCGCTCTTTCCTTGAACATTATAACACACGGCAGGGAATATAATAATTTATCAAGATCCCGTTTTCACCATTATCATTTACCTTTTACCGTTTTAGCTATATCGAAACAGGTCCCCTATACATATACACTCCCATCTTTATGAATAACACATATCTGTCCCTATTCCATTTCTAATAACATCGAATACATCTATTTCCCGTTCGATACATATGTCAGTTTTCAATCTGTCCATCTATTACAATCCATAAATCTAATCAGATCATAGGAATACATTCAGCTTTAATCTTAGCAAAATATTCTGAAAAATATATACATGGAAATATGATGCTCATGTCCATTGCTAAGGGATTGAACTACTGAGAACTCCAAATGCATAACATTGAATATAACATTTTATCTCTTCGCAAATTTGGCGAACAGAGTACAATTCCGCAACGTTGATACCAATATTTTTGCAACTGCTCATGCCACCCGAAGGAACATTTCGCTACTGTTGGTTAAAATTTTTTAACATTTTGCCATTTTTGACAATAATGGACAAAAAAGTGTGACAATCCCAGATTGTTTCAAAATTTAAAATGTATATCATCGTTTTTCACTTTATGCACAATTATATGAAAATAATTCCCACGAAATGGCGAAGGTGCCAGGAAGGAGTAGGAATTTTTCGTATCCAAGTATTCAAGTATTTGTTTATAATCCTATTTGAATATTCAAATCATCCAATATTTGAATATTTGCAAATATTCAAATTTCCAAATATCCAAATATCTGAATATCTGAATATTCAAATATTTGGATATTCAGATATCTGGATATACGAATACTCAGATATTTCTAATATTTGATTGACTGAAAATATGTGTAACTATTTCGATATTCGGATATTCATATTTTTATAGATGCCAACGATCAATAGGTATTAGGAAAATTGTAAAATAAATTGAAAATATTGCAGTATATTTTTTATTCAAAATCAAAGTTTATTAAATTTCATTCAAAAAACAATTTTTTTTTACGTTATCTGGCTGTAAGCAAGATCGTTTAGCTGAAACTAAATTAACAACTCTCGAAAATATCTAATATCTCAGATGGAACTGATGTGGATGAGCATCGATAACAATGGTTGTGAAACACTGATGGTTTATGTCGATATTCGATAATTTTCCGTTGATGTTCTACGACAGATGGTTTGGTTATTTGGTAACTATTGATGGATTCGTTTCGATGTACATCCTTGCCCTGAATATGAAAACCACAGATCCTCAAATGTTTGATCATCCAGATATTTGGATATTCGAATATTCAGATATTTGCATATTTCAATATTTCAATATTTGAATATTTAGATTTTTGGATATCTTAATATTTGAATACCGAATTATATTTTTTCCAAAGTGGTTGAATTATGGATATTCAAATACTAGTAGTCCAGTCATCCTGGCAAAAATTTGGGTCCAAAAAATTCCAATGGATTTTTTCAGAGTATAAGGGGGTATTTTGGTGCGCTAAACACGATGGTATGGTCCAAATTGATCTGCCGGATACGGAACATGCCGCAAATCGCTGATTTATGGCCATTTTTTGACCATTTTCAGGATATAACAAAATCTATGCATTTTTATGAAAATAGTCAGGAGAGCAAAGTTGTAGTGCTTATCACACTCATCATGTGGATCAAACTAGATGGCGCTAGCGTTCTTAGAACTCAAAATATGGCCATTTTAATGTGGCGAAAATGACCATTTATGCGTATTTCGAAGATAGCGCTGAATCTGTGCATTTTTATAAAAATAGTCAGGGGAGCAAAGTTTTAGTAGTCAAAAATACCCGTAATCTGGTCCAAATTAGATGGTACTAGCGGTCAAAGTGGTTGAATTATGGATATTCAAATACTAGTAGTCCAGTCATCCTGGCAAAAATTTGGGTCCAAAAAATTCCAATGGATTTTTTCAGAGTATAAGGGGGTATTTTGGTGCGCTAAACACGATGGTATGGTCCAAATTGATCTGCCGGATACGGAACATGCCGCAAATCGCTGATTTATGGCCATTTTTTGACCATTTTCAGGATATAACAAAATCTATGCATTTTTATGAAAATAGTCAGGAGAGCAAAGTTGTAGTGCTTATCACACTCATCATGTGGATCAAACTAGATGGCGCTAGCGTTCTTAGAACTCAAAATATGGCCATTTTAATGTGGCGAAAATGACCATTTATGCGTATTTCGAAGATAGCGCTGAATCTGTGCATTTTTATAAAAATAGTCAGGGGAGCAAAGTTTTAGTAGTCAAAAATACCCGTAATCTGGTCCAAATTAGATGGTACTAGCGGTCATGAAACTCAAAATATGGTCGTTTTAGCATCAACCTTGACTGTGATCGCTCTAATTGACTTGATCCTTGTATCGGTTCGTCATCATCATTAAAACTTGGGTCGTCCGATAAAATAGAAGAAGAGTCCTTCCCATAGATACTACTCATAGAAATGTCTTCAGCGCACAATGACTCATTGATCTAATAAATTGATTGGGTAATTTTGATATTGACACATTAATTATAATAATTATGTATACATAAATATATATTATATATACCGTTTCATTGTTTGATTTTTCCATATCAACATCTTGGCCCTCTTCTACTGATTCGTCATCTGGTGGCCAGCATAATTCTAAATTTTTAAATATTTCTAGACATCTTTCATGTACAACCTTTGTTCGACCACCCTCAATAAACGCTTGGCTCGTATGAACTTGTAGTTTGCGTTCAATTGATGATGATGTAATAGCCGCTAATTTTGATTCATCGAGGAACACGACCTCACTTGAACTGACTTTCAAACAAAGTAGACACTTGTCCATCGTGGACCTGTGAAATGATGGAATGACAAAAAGGAAACGAGAGAAATATTAGAAATTTAGAAGTTTTAGTCTAGGCAAGTCTTTCTCTTTTCGGGTAAAAGTTAAAACCCCCAAACATATTACTAAAATAGGAGTGGTTATCCAACATTATAAAAAACCAAACTCACCACACTAAAGTCAGTTATATTTTAACTTCTTGAGTTAAATCTTACTTTGACTATTTCACGATTCACTTAAATTATATTTTAGAAAACATTCCAAGTATTGTTGCCTGATTTGCCTAGCTAATGAGAAACCCGTGATGCGGGTCACTTCCTGGTTATCGGTACACGTACTGCAAGTTATATTGATATTAGTTAATGATATATAAGAATGAATTTGATGAAATAAGTAAATTGATATCCTTCAGTAAACAAAGTAAAACCAAGGAAGGGCTCGTTATTACATTGCCAACCAGTAAAATGAACCGATAATCGATATCAGAAATTAAAAGAGATATCAAGCTGTTAGCTCCATTATGTGTCAATCATCTTCAAATGGGTTGTGACATAGATAATTCATAAGATATCAGATATTTTGTTAATATTTGAAATTTATCGTTCATTAAATTGACCCTGAGAATGTGCTAAAAACTGCTCGTAGAATATTATGTTTATTGTGCTGTCCTAAAACATACCAACTTGTGTTTTCGACAGATATGTTTTTAATAATAAGATTTCATCAGGATATGGCACGACCCACCCTCTTATATCGAAAATGTCATATTTCCCAATATAACCGCCAATTCTATATTCACGGTTTCTCTGGAACGACGGATACATTGTATTAGTAGATATTTCTTAGTCGAGTTGGAGTATATTCGGGCAAACAAAACGTTGCTACCTATATATTATATCATAACATCACAAAAATAACAGATATTAATATGTAGAGGCAAGAGTATTGGGTCTAAACCATCAAATTCAGTGAAGTTTGTTGGGAATGTACTTAGAAAGAATCAAAATGTTTTTCAAGGATTTCTTTTGAATATGTAGGTTTCACAAGCTGGTGAGAAACTTTTGTGGTTCGCTACAAAACAATAGCACAAAACGACATTCAGAAGTGAAGTTCTCACAATGAAATAAATATTAAGAGCGAGGAAAGAGTACACAAGAAAGACATTAAGAATTCTCCATGAATATGCATGTTCACGAAAGGTTTTCTAGGGTAAATAAGCGACATTCTCCTGTCGAAAACTAAAATTATTAGCTACCATTTTTTGAATCTGAAGGGGATCCACTCTAAATGGAATGAATCTTTTGCTATGCGAGAGATAACCTCAGTTATCGTTAGTTTCTTCAATTCATCAGATGCTGCGTTACGAATTCAGCGAAAGATACAAGCTGATCATAGAAAAGTATGACATTATTACCGTTCAGACTTGCAGAATTTCATTCTAGATTTGACAGTTGTTAGCCAGGTTATTGAGATTCAATGCGGCAGTTGGCAATGTTTACAGAAATGTCTTGAGTCAGCTTCCAGTTATTCCTAGATTCAAGTATATTTGTGGTGATCATTGTCTACAACCATGAAGATTGTTCAAGTTTTATATGGTGTTAATCCGAAAAAAGGTTTAACTTCTTCGTATTGGTTTCTTTTATGTTTTATTTCAATGTAGTGTTCATTTGTAATCTGATTTCATTATGTATGTACTGAGAAATGTTTCGTTACTACTGTAAAATATCTGGAAGATACTAAAATACGGTGCTACTACTTGACTAGTGGAGATATACTGATACATAGATGATGCCTAAGTTATTTAATATTTGTTACGTTTACTATATTATGATACATAAGCTTAATATCTCATAATGAATCCAGTTTGTATATTCGCTTTTAGTAAGGGAGGAAGGGAATTGAAGCGAATAAACTTACCATATCGGTGTTTTGACTTGTGTCATAAAACGCAGTTAACAACCGAGATAAAAATTCTGTTGTCGGAAGTAATCAGAGTTTGGGATGTATTGATTAAGGTTGTCTAATATATAACGACGAGAGAGAGAATTGCGTGAATGTGTGGATCTCAGCCAATTCGTCTATTAAACATTAGGTTCTCGATATTCCACATTTCTCTTCATTCGCATTCCTCTCTCAGCTACCATTACCGAATAACGGCCTCTATCATCTATGTCAGAACTCACTCGCCTAAACCGACGCGCTCTTTCCTTGAACATTATAACACACGGCAGGGAATATAATAATTTATCAAGATCCCGTTTTCACCATTATCATTTACCTTTTACCGTTTTAGCTATATCGAAACAGGTCCCCTATACATATACACTCCCATCTTTATGAATAACACATATCTGTCCCTATTCCATTTCTAATAACATCGAATACATCTATTTCCCGTTCGATACATATGTCAGTTTTCAATCTGTCCATCTATTACAATCCATAAATCTAATCAGATCATAGGAATACATTCAGCTTTAATCTTAGCAAAATATTCTGAAAAATATATACATGGAAATATGATGCTCATGTCCATTGCTAAGGGATTGAACTACTGAGAACTCCAAATGCATAACATTGAATATAACATTTTATCTCTTCGCAAATTTGGCGAACAGAGTACAATTCCGCAACGTTGATACCAATATTTTTGCAACTGCTCATGCCACCCGAAGGAACATTTCGCTACTGTTGGTTAAAATTTTTTAACATTTTGCCATTTTTGACAATAATGGACAAAAAAGTGTGACAATCCCAGATTGTTTCAAAATTTAAAATGTATATCATCGTTTTTCACTTTATGCACAATTATATGAAAATAATTCCCACGAAATGGCGAAGGTGCCAGGAAGGAGTAGGAATTTTTCGTATCCAAGTATTCAAGTATTTGTTTATAATCCTATTTGAATATTCAAATCATCCAATATTTGAATATTTGCAAATATTCAAATTTCCAAATATCCAAATATCTGAATATCTGAATATTCAAATATTTGGATATTCAGATATCTGGATATACGAATACTCAGATATTTCTAATATTTGATTGACTGAAAATATGTGTAACTATTTCGATATTCGGATATTCATATTTTTATAGATGCCAACGATCAATAGGTATTAGGAAAATTGTAAAATAAATTGAAAATATTGCAGTATATTTTTTATTCAAAATCAAAGTTTATTAAATTTCATTCAAAAAACAATTTTTTTTTACGTTATCTGGCTGTAAGCAAGATCGTTTAGCTGAAACTAAATTAACAACTCTCGAAAATATCTAATATCTCAGATGGAACTGATGTGGATGAGCATCGATAACAATGGTTGTGAAACACTGATGGTTTATGTCGATATTCGATAATTTTCCGTTGATGTTCTACGACAGATGGTTTGGTTATTTGGTAACTATTGATGGATTCGTTTCGATGTACATCCTTGCCCTGAATATGAAAACCACAGATCCTCAAATGTTTGATCATCCAGATATTTGGATATTCGAATATTCAGATATTTGCATATTTCAATATTTCAATATTTGAATATTTAGATTTTTGGATATCTTAATATTTGAATACCGAATTATATTTTTTCCAAAGTGGTTGAATTATGGATATTCAAATACTAGTAGTCCAGTCATCCTGGCAAAAATTTGGGTCCAAAAAATTCCAATGGATTTTTTCAGAGTATAAGGGGGTATTTTGGTGCGCTAAACACGATGGTATGGTCCAAATTGATCTGCCGGATACGGAACATGCCGCAAATCGCTGATTTATGGCCATTTTTTGACCATTTTCAGGATATAACAAAATCTATGCATTTTTATGAAAATAGTCAGGAGAGCAAAGTTGTAGTGCTTATCACACTCATCATGTGGATCAAACTAGATGGCGCTAGCGTTCTTAGAACTCAAAATATGGCCATTTTAATGTGGCGAAAATGACCATTTATGCGTATTTCGAAGATAGCGCTGAATCTGTGCATTTTTATAAAAATAGTCAGGGGAGCAAAGTTTTAGTAGTCAAAAATACCCGTAATCTGGTCCAAATTAGATGGTACTAGCGGTCAAAGTGGTTGAATTATGGATATTCAAATACTAGTAGTCCAGTCATCCTGGCAAAAATTTGGGTCCAAAAAATTCCAATGGATTTTTTCAGAGTATAAGGGGGTATTTTGGTGCGCTAAACACGATGGTATGGTCCAAATTGATCTGCCGGATACGGAACATGCCGCAAATCGCTGATTTATGGCCATTTTTTGACCATTTTCAGGATATAACAAAATCTATGCATTTTTATGAAAATAGTCAGGAGAGCAAAGTTGTAGTGCTTATCACACTCATCATGTGGATCAAACTAGATGGCGCTAGCGTTCTTAGAACTCAAAATATGGCCATTTTAATGTGGCGAAAATGACCATTTATGCGTATTTCGAAGATAGCGCTGAATCTGTGCATTTTTATAAAAATAGTCAGGGGAGCAAAGTTTTAGTAGTCAAAAATACCCGTAATCTGGTCCAAATTAGATGGTACTAGCGGTCATGAAACTCAAAATATGGTCGTTTTAGCATCAACCTTGACTGTGATCGCTCTAATTGACTTGATCCTTGTATCGGTTCGTCATCATCATTAAAACTTGGGTCGTCCGATAAAATAGAAGAAGAGTCCTTCCCATAGATACTACTCATAGAAATGTCTTCAGCGCACAATGACTCATTGATCTAATAAATTGATTGGGTAATTTTGATATTGACACATTAATTATAATAATTATGTATACATAAATATATATTATATATACCGTTTCATTGTTTGATTTTTCCATATCAACATCTTGGCCCTCTTCTACTGATTCGTCATCTGGTGGCCAGCATAATTCTAAATTTTTAAATATTTCTAGACATCTTTCATGTACAACCTTTGTTCGACCACCCTCAATAAACGCTTGGCTCGTATGAACTTGTAGTTTGCGTTCAATTGATGATGATGTAATAGCCGCTAATTTTGATTCATCGAGGAACACGACCTCACTTGAACTGACTTTCAAACAAAGTAGACACTTGTCCATCGTGGACCTGTGAAATGATGGAATGACAAAAAGGAAACGAGAGAAATATTAGAAATTGGGAAATATATATATCATGATATAATATAATATTACAAACATTTATCATGAAAAAAACTCACCTTGGTTTTTATTTTTACTTCCTGATTATTAGTAGTGTCTACTTTTCTGAAGAATTGTTCAGATAAAAAATAAGATCAAAAATTTTTCTATGATACTTTTTAATAAAAACAACTTCAATAAATAATTACTAAAAATATTTTCGTAGACACTTGTTGAATAAATTTCCGAAAAAATTTTACACGTGCACACTTTGTATTTATTTTTTGAAATTATCATTTCTATCACACTAAAACGGCAATGTTTTGAGTTCTATGACCACTAGCGCTATCTGGTTTGAACTAGATTGGTATTTCCGCCTACTATAACTTTGTTATCTCTACTATTTTTATAAAAATGCATACATTCTGTCCTATTGTCGAAAAACCCAAAAAGTTATTATTTTTTGACGCTAAAACGGCCATATTTCGACGACCGCTAGCGCCATCTAGTTTGGACCAGATTACGGGTATTTTTGACTACTATAACTTTGCTCCCCTGACTATTTTTATAAAAATGCATAGATTGGGCCCTATCTTCGAAAAACGCAAAAATGGTCATTTTCGCCACATTAAAATGGCCATATTTCTAAGAACGCTAGAGCCATCTAGTTTGAACCAGATGATCAGTGTTGATAAGCACTACAACTTTGCTCTCTTGACTATTTTCATAGAAATGAATTGATTTTGTTATATCTTCGAAAAACCCGAAAATGGCCAAAAAATGGTCATAAATCGGCGATTTGCGGCATGTTCCGTATCCGGTAGCTCAATTTGGACCATACCATCGTGTTTAGCGCACCAAAATACCTCCTTATACATTGAAAAAGTCTATTGGAATTCTTTGGATTTTTTTGCTGTAGAAAATTTCCCAGGATGACTGGACTATACTTGAATATTTGAATAATTCGAATACAATTCCGAGCCCTAATTTATACCATATACTTGGAAAATATCATTGTATTTATAAAATATTTGAGGAAACATCATGTTAATTGATGATTATTGTGCAAGCATCTTCAACAATAAATATCAAGATGCAGTTCTGAGAGGATATTGTGAAATGTATGCTAATGATTTTCTTTCATATGATATTTAATGACGGAGATAATACATAAAATTCCCTCTTCATTTCTCTCAGGATTATCATCCCAAACACGGAAAAAACTGGATCTCGTGAATGAGTAAATGGTCCATTCAATTTTCTAACAAAATCGCATTAGCATTGTTGATCCACATTTTGTTTGCTGAATGGTCTATTATTCCTTTGAAATTTAGAATTTCTTCCATGTAAGATATTCTATTATCAGCGTTATTAAAATCTGATCTCACTCACCTGTAACTTTCAGAAAAATCCTTTTGACTTTAGGGGGATGTGTAGCTACTTGACATTCATACAATCCTTGGTCCCTTCGGGTCACGTACACGATTTGAAGTCTATAGTTGTTAGGATATCGAAAACTAAGGGTGATTCGCTCATCGTTGCTGTAAGCGCTTCTCCCAACAGTAAGTAAATGTATGGAATCCTCCTTGTGATGTAACCATGTTACCTGCAATAAAAGGACGATAAATGGCTATTAACTATCGATACACTCAACTATCATCATTATTAGCCTAGAAGTAGTTATCTACAGTTCCATGTTAAAACTTCTATAGAACTTCCCGAAGTAAGTTAACCTACACATGTATATAGTACAAATACGAATTATGTATTTTATAGTATATTGAAATCGATACCATATGGACAAAAAATATACTCAAATAATAATACATGTCCAATCATTCTAACCTGGATTGATGAAACTCATTCTGAGGATACCACTATGCCGTAAAACAATTATTAATTTATTGTTATTCAATGTTAAATTTTTCTATTCTCAGAGAGGGAAACGTTTACTGTACTTCTTACTCAAACAATTCTACAATGCTTACAAAGTGACACAGCATTTGGTAACATAGAATACCAGATTTTCCGTTGATTCGAAACCCATTACTATGTGTATCACACATTATTGTACCCTCTATGTCTAACTGCCATCGATGAAAATATGGTCGAATAGAAAAGAAATACCACAATGAAATCGCCTTCATTAAATACAGTATGCCATTTAAAAACTCTTTCTTAGCATCAACTCCAACATTATGAATTCTTTTGTTCAGCATTCTTCGAGTATTTACCGATTTATCTGGAAGTCTCTTTATTTCATCTTAAACTGCATTAAAGCAATTTCAATAGTAACTAACCATTACTTATGCTATAGAAACGCATTTAAATATATTTTCTTCGCAAAAACGAATCAATACTAAATGGTTTTCCATTAAGAGTTACCGGATTTTATTATTAAATAAGAAAATGAGAAAATTTCACTACCTTTTTTATAATTTGTGAAACAATGACCTACAACAATCATACTTGCAAAACAATATCTGTCAAATGTCCACCTCGGCTCCTCTGACATGACAAAATTCTTTCGAAGCAATTATCAATAACGTCTGAGCACATTTGCGGTCGGTCCAACATCACGAATTATGCGTCGGATCTCGTTCTTTAGTATGTCGAATGTTTGTGGATTGTTGACGTATGCCTTACTTTTCACGTAGCTTCACAGAAAATAATCGAGAGGAGTAAGATCGAACTATGTACGCAATTAGCGCATAGTTTCCCTAGCTGTGAGACATGTGGCACCGTCTTGTTGGTACCACATACCGTTAAGATTCATATCGCGTAACGCTGGTCGTTTATCATCATTCGATAACGCTCACCATCCACCGTAAGTGCTTGACAATTTTGATCCTCAAAAAGTAAGGTCCAATTATGCTTTCTGTCCATAGTGCACACCAAACAGTGACACGTTGTGAATGCATTGGCTTTTCGTTGAGTTCTCTTGGATTTTCCCTGCCCCATATATGGCAGTTCTGCTTGTTTAGGTAGCCACTTAATAGTAGAGTATGTGAAACATTTTGATCGAAAATTTTTTATGATTTAACGCGACCCCTCAGAAAATATTTGTTCTGGTGTATGAAACAAAAATCTAAAATTTCTACCTTCTAAATTGACCGCAACCCCTTTTTTTGCCATTTTGGGGTATTTTGGACATTTTTAGGGAAAGTGCGTCAAAAAAAAATTGCTATCTCCAGTTGTATTGGGAATTAAGAAAGCAACCCTTTTATTGTCAATGTTTGAGGAACTCCCAGTTCAAATTTCAAGTTAATCCGACCTCCCCCTTCCTCGCAATAGATATATATACATAAATGCAGGGGAAATTGCGTGACGGCTAACTCGGGCAGTTTTCAACCGATTTAGCTCAAATTTGGACTGAATGTAGGTTTCATGCCGCCAAAACTGCCCTCCAAATTTCAAGTTAAAATATTAAATAGTTTCCGAGAAATTCGAGTTTAAGTCAATTTCTTAGCTAATTTTCAAATTGAGATATCTCATGTCATTTCCATCCGATTGACATCTGCTTGGCGTCAAAATGTAGGTATTGGCATATATTTTTACGTGGTAGTCATCGTTTTTATACTACATCAGCAATATGATACTATTTTAGGTGACAGATTCTGAGGCAAGTAGTATTTCCAACAGTACTTCCAGTGTATACAGCGTGGCGAGTTCAAGTGGTCGGAAGAGAAGACAACAATAATATTGAATAAATATGTACAATTTAAAAAAAAAGTAAAAGAATCAAAAATTAAAAAAATTAAAACAAAAAGGAAAAAAAAGCTGTATAAGACAGGGTAGCTCATAAATAATAAATAAACACCCTGGGTCGGAACGGTTAATCAAAAAATTTCATAGGCATCTCACTGATGAGTCCAACTTTTCTTTTTTTTTTTTTAAATTGTACATATTTATTCTCGGAAACTTTTCAATATTTCAACTTGAAATTTGTAGAGCAGTTTTGAGGGCATAAAACATACCTTCAATCCAAATTTGAGCTAAATCGGTCGGATTAACTTGAAATTTGAACTGGGAATTCCTTAAACATTTACAATAAAAGGGTTCCAGTTTGGTTTCTTAATTTCTAATACAACTGGAGATGGCAATTTTTTTTTGACGAACTTCCCCTAAAAATGTCCAAAATACCCCAAAATGGCAAAAAAAGGGGTTGCGGTCAATTTAGGAGGTAGAAATTTAAGAGTTTCGTTTCATACATCAAAACAAACATTTTCCGTGGTGTCGCGTTAAATCATAAAAAATTTACCGATATCACTTATCTTTTGGTTTCACATACTCTACTATAAGTGGAAATGGGCTTCTTCGCTAAAAATGATTTTTTTTGCAAACGTCATTATCAATTGTTTTATTTTGAAGAATTCAATTAACAAAATTACTACCCTGCCTATGGTCAGTTGGCTTCAATTTTTGTGTTAGTTGAATCTTGTACGCATGAAGACCCAAACCGTTTCTTATTAATATTCGTCATGTAGTGGTCGTCTGAGTAAGTCAATTGCTGGCGAATGGCGCGTAATGGACATTTTTGGAATTTCAGCTACACTTTGCCAAATTGCCGCAATACTTTTAGCCGAACGTTTCGACCGAGTACGTAGTGTGGTGCCTCCGTCTTGAACAGATCCTTTAGTTTCAAATTTGCGCACCATGTTACGAACAGTTTTTTTCGTTGGGCAATTATGTGGACCGAAGTAATAACGAATTCTGCAAACTGTATCAAATATAGAAGATGCACTTTTATAATAGGTTTAAACGATATAAACACGCTGCTTTATTGTATATCGCTCCATATTTACTATTGTACAAGCCTTGAAATGACAGAATAATGACGCTGTCATCAAATCTTAGCACCCCACTTCGCAAGCATCCGGTAACTCTTAATGGAAAACCCTTTACATATAAACACTGGTCATATAGACACAACCGAAACCATAGGCTGAAATCTAGATAAAAGATATTCCAACAAAAAACACATATTCCATTGATACTATGTGGAGAAAGGATTCGAAGGATTTATTTCGTAAACGCCTCCTTGAAGAATAATATAATTTCATGATCCGAAACTGCAGGGACATTTCATATTGTTGCATAGTGCATCATCTTACCGTACTTTACAGTTTTACTTCTTTTGTGTAACTCTAATACAAGTAAGAGCCACTTAAAATACTTTAGAGAACTATAAAGATCTGGAAGGATCATTTGCTACAACTGCAATCTAAATGTCACCTAATGAGGATGTTTCACGTTCAGAGAATAAGTAGTTTGTGTAAATATTGAAGCCGTGACTTTAATGTTGGATAGTTACTTAACTAATCAAAACAAAGTATGAAGTGAGTGTTCAAATTCAGTTACGAAAAGTAACTTACTGTATGACACATATCATTGAACGTTTTTGATTTACTCATTTATGGTATGTACTTTATTTTTCTTCCTTTTCTAGACTATTTGGGTGATATTTTCTAGAGGAGAATCTGCCAGATTGAACATTTCATCATGTACAATAATTTTCAAAAGTTAACTCCGACTTCTTCTCTATAATAACTCAAATTGAATTGAATGCATCTTAAAAAAAAATCCTACACTTCGTCACAAAGACAAAAATTAGATTAAGATTGTTTAAATTGAACTCTACCCTGCTATTAGGTTAACAGAGGCCAGTTTAGAGGCCTCATTGGCTAAGTACTCCTTCAGTTTTGATAATAAATGTTTTCATTAATCACGCCTTTCCGCTACGAAATAATAAAATCACCTCTCTCCAAGGGGATAATTTATTTGATGAACGTTTAAAATATGTTATAGTTGAAATGAATTCCATTGATCAGTTCAATTATTACATTTTATAGAGAGAACAGGGAATCATTTCAATAGTTCAGGTTTATGCTACTGAAATGGCAATACAAAAGAGCAACTGAAACGACATTAGTTTTGGAGCACAAATAATGAAATTCTGGATAGTTGTGCAGAATAGTATAATATATCAGTATTCATGGCAGGCAACATATCTTTGTAAATAATTATCCCGAACACAGCATCCTTCGACATCATACTGTTGTCATCCCTGAACATAATAAAACAAAGGAAACTACCGTGCTACAAAAGGTGAATCTGAATTTAAACATCAATGAGCAAAGGTTGGATATATATCGGTTCATGCAAATGAAATTTCAAATCGTTAAATCGTCCATCTGATATATGATTGTAAGCAAATAATTATATCAAAATTTAAAAAGAGACCACGAAACATGAGGATCAATCGAAGCAGAATGTAGAGACGAAAGCAACAAAACTCAATTTTTTTTGTAATTGATAACAATTGTGAATTTATGAGATTGAACTACATTGATGTATCAAATTGACATGTTGCTCTACATCAAAGTTTGAAGTGCAACATCGTTTTTATTTATTCAGAAAATCTTTCCTCAAATGGTAAAATATATACGTATAGTGGGGGAGACAATTGAATCATAAAATGCACTGTTTTGCAGTTTCTATATCGCATACCAACAGTTTTTATGATTCCATCGTGTTAATTAAATAGGTGATGGCTTCTCACCAAGAATGTTTTCAGTCTTTATGAAAATGTTTATATATTTTACCGTCTTCTTCGAACCGAAGTAGACCCATCATCAAATGGACAGTATTTTCGAAAATGCGCCGCGAATATATGAAATCATAAAAGTTGGAGAGATAAATATAAGTTCGTGTTACTCATTGCTCCAAATGTCTCCGATATTTGAGTTCGATATGATGGAATAGTTCATGCAGTTGCTTTAATCAGTGCGTATGAAGTTTGATGATATTATGGTATACTGACAAATCAGTATCAGATTTCACATCCGATCGCCAAAGGGAGAATTTGGCGCTGATGGAGCTGCTCATTAATGAAGAACGGTTGTATCAATATTCGCTCCAGGAGTGACATAGTTGAATCTCAACCTAGCGGATATTAAGAAGAAGCGTATTAGGAAAGGAAACAATACAGTAACTCAACAAATCCCTAACGCAAGTCCTCCCGCAATCAGTTTTTCTTACATAATAGTATTCTATGTGAATGATTTATACAAATTTGAGCTATGTGAATAAATTTCTGAAATCGATGGTCACAGTTGGAGAATGAATCTGATCGGATGAATCGATGGAATTGCACGGACAGCATTTTGATGCGATTAATTACTTCATTTGAACTCCAGTTTCTTGTGCATAGAAATTTCATTAGCAGACTTTCAAATAACGAATTCCAGTTTAATTATTATGCCTGGACAGCAGAACTAGTCGTCTGGCAAAAATAAATCAAAATCCAAAGATAATCAGGGCATGCATAACAGGTGCAATGAAGACGGTTTATATATATATATATATATATATATATATATATATATATATACATATATACATATATATATATATATATATATATATATATATATATATATATATATATATATATATATATATATATATATATATATATATATATATATATATATATATATGTATGTATGTATATGTATGCGTTCTTGGTATATTGGTTCGTAGATATACTGAAAATAAAAATAAAAATTCTTTTTGACGTTTCGACAATGTTTATTGTCTTTATCAAAATTGTGAATTAGTGTTTCCATGTAATTTAGAAAAGAATAGATGATTTCGATTAGATTAATGAAATGCGTCTGCAGCCGACTTGTGTTTGAAGTACCATTTTCCATTTGTCTATTTATAATTCAACCTAAAAAAACAGATAAGGTATTATTTAACTATGACAATATAAATAACAATTTTGAGCTTAAATTTCATAGAATTATCTTAAACTTGATTAGTTGTTTATGATATGAAGTGTTTATCATAGAATAACTAATTCATTCAATAATCATAGATATTTAGAATTGTATAATCTTAAAATGTCTTATGTCTAACTGAATTCAATTCATTTCCAATTGTAATTAGCCATACATTACTCTTTCACACACAACCGATCCAATGTTTTCTGCAATTTTAATTGGATCTTAAAACACAAGACGGCTGCAGACGCATTTCATTAATCTAATCGAAATCATCTATTCTTTTCTAAATTACATGGAAACACTAATTCACAATTTTGATAAAGACAATAAACATTGTCGAAACGTCAAAAAGAATTTTTATTTTATTTTAAGTATATCTACGAACCAATATACCAAGAACGCATAGAGATATAGAGATATAGAATTTTAAATTTCCTGAATTATGAAAATAACTTAACATACATAGGATTATAAAGATGAACGTAAAACATAGGCGGGATTCGAACCCTTATTTCTGGATGTCTAGTCCACCGTGTTCACCAAGTATCTTCATAATTCAGAAAATTTGAAAGTCAGCAACCTGGGATATGCCCCAAGGTAAGATACATGATGAAAGTATAGCTTCGTGAAAGAATTTAACAAAAAACTTAATTGTCATAGTAAATAGTACAAAGACACCATTCCAAGACTCAACAGAAAAACTATTAAATGACACATGATGGCTCCAAAACATCAGATAGAACTAGAATTAGTATATAGATCTGAAACCGAATAGTTTGTAGGTTTAGGAAAATCCCCGAGTATCTTCTGAGGGGAAATTATCGCTGTAGGTGAATGTGTCCAGTTCAATATATAAACAAATTTCCGTATACAAGACATTTCAGACAGTCAAAGAGCTATCAAAGCGCTGAGCTAAGCGAGAATGATCGGTTACACCGAAGTGAATGGCAATGAAAAAACAGGGGCAAAAAAGTGGTTGAAACACCATTTTGAGGACCGAAACCCTTCCGTGGAATACCAGAAGAACTCAAGAATGAAGTTAGAACGGATGCTGTTTTGAATTAGATAAGTTGTTTAACGAAGAGATGTTGAATAAATACTTTTTAATGGCAATAATACTACGTGTTCGATTTGAAACTAAGATTTCAATAATTAGTTCCGTAATGATCAACACGAACTGATGTAGAGATGCAGTTAATATCTTGACAAATCATATGCATAATTAAAAACAACGTTGCACATGTAAAAATTAATCAAAACTTCATAGTCGGGATGGAATAATTACAGTGGGGAAGTTTTAGTCTCAATGTTTTAGATGGGTTGAAGTAGACAGTCCAAAATGCTAATGAAAATGTTTGAAATGGAACTGCTGACCAAGTTGTATATCAGTTGGCTTTAAAATAGAATTTCGGGGTGGAAAATATATTACTTTCATACAAACATAGATAAATTGCTGCATCTGAAATAACAACACTGTTCCAGAATTACGCCCTTGTTAGGAAGTTATGAATGTTTGTCGGTATTTTATACAGAAACATAACCAATAGTGTGATGACGTACCATACATGTTTCAACGTGATCTGAAACTCTATCATGTCACATCCAAATAAGAACAAAATGTGACATATGATTGAGATTGTTCACAATTTGTATATAGATTCTTCGATATTTGTATTCATTCGAATTTCGTTGGTTCATCTTACTCTACAAAGAGCATATTATTCAGTCTTTCCTTCCCAGATAAAAGTAGCAGATGGAGTAAGTACTTTGAGTAACTTAAAGGTTTTGAATGTTCCGAATAGAACATGGACTCTTTTCAATCCCTCTACATATGAGGAGATATCTACACCCTATTAGCAACGTTGTGTTCTTCATGGAATTATAAGTATATCAAAAAGTTAAAAGGAAGTGAATAAATGAATAAAATACTTATTAGATGCAATAAGTGAATCGGAAAGTAGTTTGCTAGACTAACATAAAAGTATACGAAATGTGGTAGACTTATTGTAAGTTGCGCTGCTAAGGGTTTTCGCATCGCCTAACGACTATTAGGATAATAAAATACATATGCTGCAAACTATTCTACTCTTGATTCAGATTTTTCTTATACTAATCATTATAACATAGTGTCGTCACATAGACCTAACTTTTACCAGTTTTGGAAGAAATACCTTCAATGACAAAAGCTAACATCTATATGCTTTGGAATTAACTAGGTAATTTGCTTAATGGATTGAACAATTCACATTGACTCTATCTATCCCTCGTGGTTTCTTACCAGATAACGTGTAATGTTTTGAATGAAGGGGAAAACTGGGTAGTTGAATCCGTTTTCTATCCAAACTTATGTTACAAACGTAATGTTAAGTTCTATGTGTAAAGTATGACAGGATTAACCAGATTAATTATTGAGAAGACAAGGATTGTATAATTTTCTCCTTATAACCTCATATAATCATACCTTTCTATCTCTTATTTTGTGCTTCTAATACATTGATTCCAAGTCAAGAAATGTTACTTTGGGCGTTGCTAAATATTTAAATATTTATTTTCTCTATGATTTTTATGAAATGTCATCATCAAAATACACCTGAGAGTATGCTAACGTTACAACATTCTAGCAGATGTACTTGATAGCACAAATTGACAGAAGATGTATCCCAAGTTTAATCCGATCAAGTCGGAATTTCCGAACTTATGTCGGAATTCCTACATCAATCATAGTTTGAATTGGAATTTCAGTCAGGAGGACCAACTCTGTCTGACTTTAAGTCAGATTCTCGACTTTGAGTTCGAATTTGTGCACTATTATAATATACAACCGTAATATGTTTGTTTTTAAAATGTTTTGTTTCGATGTTTATTCGACTGGTCGTATCATGAATAACTTCTTTATTGCAATAACACGAAGATAATCATTTGTTCTTTTTGATATTTCAGATACTACCATTGCTGTTATTGAGCCCCGGTGCACAATCGTTGTGAAAATATTGACAGCTAAAAGCTTGTAAAGCAAAACGGTTATATACTATAATTACAACAGAAGTATGTATAGACAATTCAGTTTTGCAGATCAGATTTGAGGTACCTAGTCTTAAAGTAAGGAGAATGATGTTATGCTGCCTCTTTTTATATAACATAATTAACAACAATGTTCAGTGTCCCTACTTGACAGCAAAACTAAATTTCTTGGTTCCAAGAATTTCAAATAGGAGAAGTGATTACTTTTATTTAGTTCAAGCAAATTCAAATATTTTATATAACTCTTTAATCAATAGAATCTGTAGATATTTTAATTCAGTGCAATCAAACCTAGATTTCTCTTTCTCTATATACAAATTTAAATAAATGTTAATTAGTTCTCTTTAACTATAGTTATGACTTAAATTATTAATTAGAATTACTTAACATGATTATATCTGTGTATACTGCCCTTCAATCGGATAATTTCCTGTTGGGTTTGTAATTAAATAAATAAAATAAATAAATAAATAGACGTTACTATTAGAGTTTCTTCACTCGCTATTTTTTTTCTCAACCGGTTCAAGAGTTAACAAAGGGAGACGTGATGTTCAAATTATTCAATATTCTATTGTATGAGTGTACATACTGTAAACATCTGACCCATATGAATAACCAATAGTATTATCTTATACATAGAAAAGGATGTTATCAGTATATCACTACACGACTTGCAACGAACTGCTTATCTGCAAATGAAAACTAGCCTAAAACTAATTTGAAAATATAAAAACCACCTGTTCCTTTAATATCGTCATTTCTCATATTTTTATGATAAGCTGAAACGATATTCCCTGTTCAGATATTTTTACATACTGCCAAATCTCCCCCTTATATACGGTTTATACTGGTTATAACTTCCCATCATGTTGTTATCACTTGCTATCAGGTCTGTTGCGTCTAGTTCATGTCATGATATGTGGTTATGTTCCGTAATTCATTCCACACTGTACAAGATAAAGTCTGGCATGTGAATATTTAAAACCATTGCAGGAGTCCCTCCTTCTAACCTATTATTAAATGTATTATGCAAAGAGTATTCAATGAACATTCGAAAATAATCAATGAAAGTTCAGTCTTGCAATGATTAGTGATTTATCAAAATAGTCAATACCTGGATTCAAAATAAAGCAAAAAAATTATTCCAGCGTCAACATAGTAGAACTTAAGAATCTGTCGGAAATGATTAGGTATGTATTAATTACTCAGATCGAAAAGTGATGCAGGGTTAGAATTATAGTCTTCTTCATAAAGAATCAACTTGGTTGAAAAAATGTAAGTAGTTTCGAGCAACATAACCATTTTCACTGTTTATTTTTGATATTTATACGTGCTACTAATAACGCAATTTGTGGAATGATATTATGATCCGAGCAACTAGCTAATCCGTAGCCTAGTATCTGTTTTATAGAAGATCCGAACGATTTTCGATTACCGCGAGAGTCGGTCATTAATTGGGGGTCCAGATGTTTTCGAATTGAGGGCGCGACCAGCCTCTAAATATATCAACTTTTTTTCCATATTTAGAGTATTTCCTAGTTCGAACGATCACCAACAACTTAATTCTAAATATATACTTATTGAAGTTCTTGTGTAGAGTCGTTAACTCATGATATGAATCTCAAATAGAATAGTTGGATAGAATATTTTCATCTACGTTTGAATATAGCAGATTGAGGCATCTAAATGATTTGAAAATTCCTCGAACATCAAAGGATTAATTGGATGATACGTAGTAACATCGTTTTACGTGCGAGTTGAATGTGAAATATTGGCTTTAAAATGAAGTTATTGATCTATATACTATCGAACTGGAAACTATCTGGACTGGCGCGAATTCAAACGGGGGATTGTATTGTTTCTCTAAAATACGAGCATATTAAAGTTACGCAGTATGCTCGATACAGCCTTATATTATCTACTATAAATTGTTTTCGAAACTCACTGATAATCGATACATATCAATGGGAACTAGCTCAGACTACAGAATAGTATCGACTGAATTATAATCAAGACAAAGTAATAAATGGGTCTGATAAAAACGTCAGCGAAATAAACTTCCGACTGACTTTTTGATGCCTTGGTCCAGATCCATTTCGAAGATAGTTCTAACTTGTCGTTTCAATGCAGCTCAAGATTATTTTAGTATTCACCAAATTATGAGTGATAGATACCGGGATATCAAAAATTATCTTCGTCAAGGGTGGTTGTGGAATCTAAAACGTGTGTCTTACTTTACGTTTGAAATAATTATGTCACTGTCACACTGACATCATCAAAAACCTAATGAACTACAAATTATGAAATAACAATTTTAGTAACAAGAAAAACTAAATTACAGTAATTGTTGGAAATGTCCCCCGTTTTGTTCGATGCACAAGTTGACGGGCATCCTCATGCTGTTAAAAAGCTTTTTGCAGCATTTCTGGCGTTATGGCTGCACATTGCTGAACTATTCTTTGTTGAAGTTCTTGCAAATTATTTACCGGAGTTGCGAAAAGTAAGGAAATATAAAATAGTCCATAATTGTCAAACAAGGTGATCTCGGAGGAAACTCAACTTCAGTGTGCAAACTTATCAGCCGGTCATCAAAAAACTCGCGGTGAAAAGCAATATTTTCTCATGTAGTATGTGCTGTTGCACCGTCATGCTGGAAATAACCGTACCGAAGTTCATCATCGTTTAACTGTTGCACAAATTCAGCCAAGAATAATTTTTATTTGTAGTTCATTATTGTTTTACAACTGAAATAAATTGGTATGAAATTTATAGGTTATTGATAATGTCAGTGTGACAGTGACATAATTATTTCAAACGTAAAGTAAGACACACGTTTCAGATTATATCACTGGGTTGCTGATCTAAACCGCATTAAGGAGCATGACTAGGGACTCAGATATCTCAAATCATGAATACAAATCAAATCATGTCAAATGGCGAATTTAGACTAAGTGTAACAGAGTTACTAGTCCAAGCAACGAACCGGAAAAAAAAAATATATAGTTAGCTAGAATTTCTAATTTTTTTTTGCATTTTGTTCCTAATACCCCATAGATCATTCATGACTATCAAGACCGCGGGGTACCTTTCCACCCCCTCCCCCCAAAACGGGGTTTCAACCCCTCAGTGAAGCATTCTTATAAAAACAAAGGTCATTTTTGCAACAAAATTATACTTTATTATTCAACCGTCTCAGGAAAATCTCAAATTATCCGAATTTTCTATCTGGAGAGACTTTTTTGGGAAAAATTACAGCGGAATCGTGATCAGCGACCCAAAAAACCTACTGGAGGTCATTTTTGCAACAAAATTATACTTTATTATTCACAACCGTCTCAGGAAAATCTCAAATTTCCCGAATTTTCCATTTGGATAGAGTTTTTTGGGAAAAATAACAGCGGAATCGTGATCAGCGACCCAAAAATCCTACTAGAGCTCATTTTTGCAACAAAATTATAAATTATATGTTATATATAAATTTTCCGAATTTCCCATCTGGAGGGATTTTTCCGAGAAAACTAACTGCGGAATCGTCATCAGCGACCCAAAAAACATACAGAGGGTCACTTTCGGTTCTTAATTCATTAATTTTGGACTGTTTTTATAAGAATGCTCCTCTGAGGGGTTGAAACCCCGTTTTGGGGTGGTAGAAGGGTCGACCCTCGCGGTCTTGATTGTCATGAATGATCTATGGGGTATTAGAAACAAAATGCAAGAAAAATTTTGAAATTCTAGATTACTATATTTTTTTTTATTATGGCCTTTTTCCTGCCTTATTGCCTGCACTCTACCTCGTTGTAGTTTAAACTAATGTCCAGTACCTATTGCTTTGAGTTGAGCACATTCTATACATATGGTTTTGTACTCTCTCCAGATAGCTTTTAAATGTTTTAACTACTTTGACACGATTGCATATAATCAGCCATTGACCAATCACAAAGTATTCGGAACCATGCTACTTTTCAACAAACAACATATAGATTGAAAATTTTTGGCTTTCGGATGGATCCCGCGTCACAATAGCGCGACTTGATGCCGACGTTTCACCAACCATTCCAGGTGGCATCTTCAGGGCAGGCTTGACGCTTGAACTCGCCTGTGCTGAAGATGCCATCTGTAATGGTTGGCGAAACGTCAGCATCAAGTCGTGCTATTCTAAAGATTAGCTATCCGCGGAAGTGTACTATTCAATATAACATATAAATTGCTTATATATTAATTAACACTACTATACTATGTTGATTCCTCAGTTACGATATTATCAGTTTCCGAACAATAAGTACAGAAAAAATCAACGTAATACTGCGTTTTATATTATAAATCTGGTCTGGAGTGTTATCAAATATCGAGACACCCAGTCTACCGCGAAACTTACGGTTGAAATCCCTGTGAGAACATTATTGTTTTATCCTTTAAATTTGAAAAACTTTCTCGGGAAATATTTTGTATAGTTATAGTTAATGGCTCGCCTTCAACTTGCAATGGAGATTCTTCGGGCAATTTGGTATTATAAAAGTTTTGCTTTAATCTACTAAAATTATCCTATAAATTATGATACGGGCCCTCGACTTTGCACATAATCAAATGCGTTTCTGGTAAGTCTACTTGTTACATTATTATAGAACTCGTTCGAACTTCTATCATATGTATTCCAAACATTTTCCAACAACATAATATTTTCTCACTTAGTTTGTAGCAAATCATTTTCTCGCCGTTATGACTGCACACATGGGTGTAAGAGCATTGTCGAGCATGCAGTTGAGTGAAACTTCTCAGTTTGGAATAGCCAACTTCTCCCAATTTGGTTCTATATTCTAACTCAAAACATTCACTTACGGTTATTACAAAAATGTTTATAGTGGGTGATTACATTATTTTACAAATACCTTACTTCGATAAGAGAAATTCAATGGACATTTTCAGCAAACGAACACACTTTCCACTCAATATGTGGATGAAATTTTTCTTTTTTGTTCCGTTCCGACCAGTGGCTTTGAATAAAATCTGTATCAAATCAAATACTTTCTAAAAATAAATCATTTTTCATGTTCCATGCTAGATCGTTTTAACCAACGGGTATGCTGTAGAATTTGACTGGTCGCATCCTTATTTGATAAATCGATACATTGTAGGTTCGAAATAGTTGTAATTGTGAAAATAAAAAGAGTAGATCTTGCATTTATGGTAATGTCACTTCATATGGCGAATTTTGATTCATTACAATAAGTAATAATACTCTTTTATATACAATCAAAATCGTGTACAATGAATATTTCCTCATTGTACATATTATATAAATAGATAACCATAAACGTAGATTTCAGCATTCAAGTGTAGCAATTAATTCTTGAGTTGAATCAATTTCAAAGAACAACACTCCTATGGATACCCGCCGCATAGCTTCGAGTTAAATCTTAAGAACCAAATATCCAGGAATCGGATAATTACAAGTTTGGGAATAGTTGTATAATTATACTGCAATTACTGTAACAATTAGTAACGAAGCTATTTATGAGTGAATTATATGTACTTAGGAAGCCAAAGCTTTCTGCACTATGTGTATCTGACAAGAATTACAGTGTAGTAAATTCAATATAATTCACCCTGCCATTTCTTCAACACACTTTAAAATGTTATTGTACCTTCCTAAATCTTTATTTCTGAAAGCAGCTATGACTCCGCTGCAACTTTATTTAATAATTGAATAACTATTATCTACATCATGTAGAGCATATTAATTGCGGTAACACAATAAAAAGTAATTAGAGATGACATGGATATATAAAATGAAGAATAGTTCATGACCGTGGATGTTTTCGAGAATGGGAGTATATAATTTGTATGTATTGAAACTATTTATATAGTATATATATGAGTAACTACAAAATTGATTAACGTTCCAATAATTTTATGTGAATTATGTAAGGAATGGCCATTAAGTATTGGTAGCCATTATTGAAGGATAAAAAACCGAAAATTCTTCTTTTTGATAACTTTCGGAACCGCCAATAATTTCTTAAAATATTCACTTATAGATTTAATCATTTTCTCTTTCCACTGTAAAGGAAGGATGATACACAATACCGTTATTTATTTTCTATGGCTCTAGAATTGATTCGCATGGTAAACGAACAAAGATATGGCATAAAACATTGAAAATGCGGAAGCAGGTCAGACTTGAATCCATGCGACCAAAGTTTCTGATTTGAAACAAACAGGTCTTGTATAAAATAGAGAAAAAGGAAGGCGTTAAATTTTGCCTCATTTTTTAATTCGTTTTTGCACGTTTTATAAAACTCCCTACAGTCTACGACTGTTCAGTAAAATGTAGAATAAGAAGTGTGCTCAATCTCGCAATTTTCAAACTTTAACCTTATTGCATTCAGGAAATAACTTTTTAATAGTGGCTTTGTTTCTATATAATAGAAATTGTGCCTCTTTGTAAAATATCGAATTGCAATTGTTTCCTTGTACGAAACTTTCTGGTAATACAGTACCATACCTTCTGGAATTAAGAGAATGGAGATATAGAATTCACACAGTACTTCTCAAGTTTTTCAACTAGAAACTATATTTCACGCATATTGTAATCATTGTTTGTTCGAAAATTTGATATGAATTACACGTTCTGTTGAATAATACGAGTAACTTGGCATCCTACTAGGCACACAACGTGAATACGTTACATTACTAAAACTTTGCAATATGATTTGTACCTGGCAGGAAGGTATAGTCACCATACAGAATTCTCCTTGGTGCTCACTATTGGAGAGATTAACTTAACGATTGACACCTAATGTTATTTTTTTTATCTTACAGGGTACCAGGACATGCAATCATGGAAATAATTTCCGGTTGATTGTCTTTGCAAAGGACATGGAGAATCTTCCTTCATAAAACATAAACCATTTTGTGGTACAACTAGGAATTGGAAACCCGACATACAACAGAAATCCATATGCTGACCTATGAAGGATGAAAAGCGACAATAGTATTACATACAGTATAGATGAGGACTATGATGCCGGAATTGATGGCATAAGGGTTCCCAGTAATTCTACGAGAGAAAATTCAAATTTTCGATAATTAGCTTCCATTATAGAATAACAAGACTGAGTTTATTAGGGAGTTATTGAAGAATATTTCTTGTAGATGTTCCATTCTCTTAATGCATACTTTTTAGCCTTGAATTACCTGAAAACGTACCCCCTTAATAGGACTGAATTTCGTTATACATTTCAAATAGCAGAGGCTAGTCAATATGCAAGTCATCTACAGAACCTAACAAAATTTTATTAACCTTAATTTGGAATTTCTATTGAGTCTGTATTACAGCAAAGCGCGATCGAGTTAACACTTTTGTGCGGACGTGTGTAAATTTTGAATGGATATATTTTTAAATGAGAATTATTGAAGTTAGATTTTATGTCAAATTGTATAAAGTCGTTAATATTCAAGTCAGTTTCTAGGTAATTTCGCGAATTGAACATTCCGGAATGAGGATAGCAGCCCTGGAAGAGTCCCACGCAGTTAACCTCGTAACTGCCGAAACTATTTTATTAAGATATCAGTAAATTGTGAAAGCGTTCATACTAAACGTAATTCCGAGAGTACCGAATGTTAACTCCCAATTGCTTTCAATTCTATCGAGTGATTTGTAAACTGCCAACGGAAATACAATATAGGAAGGTAGACTCAACAATCTGACGCAACTTTAAAACATATTCAAAAGTAATATTCTAGTAGTTGCTGCAAGCTGCAAGTATCGCCGATATTTATCCTGTATCTTGAACCCATAATTCTTACTTTGATTGAAATATAAGTGATTCATAGCAAATCTTTCGAATATTCTGGAGATGGCTTAGAGTGAAAAACATGGAGGCAGAAATCTACCCACATGTATTACATGTATGAACATGTAGGTGGTAGTCTCAAAATAAGAGAAGATTTACCAGGTGATACTAGTTAGAGACCAATATCAATACTAATCAATACTTCTTAAAAAGTGTAATCGAATTGCAGAATTTATTGTTCTTATATTTTATCTGGATGCAAAATCGCCTACATGATCAATCAGGCATTCGGTATTTGTTGTGAAGTTGAGATGAAATATAATGTCACATTCATTAGCACATTCAAAATTTTAAATTAAACACGATAAACTGCTATACGATTTATTTTACAGAGGTGTTTTCAATTCATCCTGTCAGAACCTTTCAGTGGCGGCAAAATTCAGAGTGAAATAGATTATCCACAGAACTTTCGTTTTCAATTCCTTCGATTGGAAGTTTAATCCATTTTGATGAATTCTTATTAATAGCACTCAAATATAGTCAGATTGGATGACACGGTATCTCTGATTTATGATTAACTGATTGTCCATTATTATATAATTATAAATTAAAGGGTGAAAATAATTTACATAAATTCATTCCAAGTAAAAAGCTGGTACCGTTGAATTCTTTTTGAACCTGAAGTAGTGTGGGTTAATTGAAAACTTTAATTCCTGTAGAATGGTAGAATTAAATTATTTAAACGTCACCATAGCATGTTTGGCACAAGGAATTTCTAGAATAAAAATATATCCGATTGAGGAAACACTCAATGATTTCATATTACCCTTCACTATTGAATAAATTGAATAATGCTCATAATAACGATACATAAGCTGAAAACGCATTAAAATGTTTCGTTGCACCCATTAATACAATTGATTTGAATATTGAAGGTAACATAAATATATTAAATATTTTGGAGGGAAGCATATAAAGGAATATCGAAATAACATGTGATCAATTGTGCACTCAATATAAGCATCGCGTTCGAATAATTTGTTTGTACGATTTATAAATTAAATAAAGTAAATATTAAATGGTCATGCACAATATGGTTTCAGCCAATATATTCAATCCTGAATTCACAGATATGCAGGCTGGTATAGTCGAAACTTTAAAGTTCCTGAGTTATCGAGGATTAAAGCTTTCACCGGAGTTAGAAATGCATTCGTTAAATACAGTTATTCCAATCTAACACTTGGCTTCAACGTAAACGGAATTCAGTCCAGTTCTGGTGAGTTTTCATTGTAGCAGCACTTAAGGTTGAAGGAACTGAAACGTATATCTGGGACTGACCAACCCCAAATATATTCATTCGATGCTCATCAATTCTGTAAATTGCACTAGAACAAAAAGAGTTTCTTACATCTCCCAATTTTGTGAACGTTATTCCAAGCTTTCATAGGTGCTTACAGGTGAGAAGTATTGTCCAGTTGTAGTAAAGGAATCTTTCATCCCTATACGAGATTACCTAAAATCCCTAAATTATAGAATGCGACCTTATTTCTATTAGTAATGTTATTAAGTATATGTTTATATCTCATAGCTGACCCACAAACAATATTAAACATATTGTTTGGCACAGCTACCTTGACATCTTAGACTAGATTAACTAGGACAATAACAATAACAGTATATGACCTTTATATATTGGCATACATCATTCAGATAATCATATAATAGTCATCAATCATTATTGACGGTATTGTCATTGATTTGTATCTGTACCAATTGTTTTTATGTAGAGCGAGACATTAAGTCATAATGGCGTCGAGCTCTACGTTAAGTAAAGTGTAACTCTTTTTATAAGTGTGTGTTTCTATTCCTATGCCTCCACCAGGACCACGGATCAGCTTAGGGCAAACCGCCCGACTTTAAGAGCTGATCCCCACACAGTGTATAGATACGACCATCTTGTTAAATTTGTTTACGAAAATGGAATTTTCTCTGAGAGGTTAATTTCGCATCCCTCCGACATCTGTATCTATACCTTTTCCACATCTATTTAAGAACAATCTCCTGTTAGGTGCTATATTTAGAGGTTTATAGCTTCACAAGATGACACTAGAATCAGGTCTAGCGTTGAGGTTAACGTTATTGTGTTATTTTGGTTAGAAAAGGAAAAACGTTAGTAATTTTGAGCAGATCACTGGTGAATGGATATGAAAATATGAAAGAAAAAAGAATATTCTTCTAAGTTAATCGTGAACTTTAATTTATAATTCATTCCAGAGCAATGTAAACTGAATGGAAGAAGAATCCGTATAGAAACATGGATACAATCTAATTATATCAGTTTTCCGATTTATTTTCGAATGAACAGGAAATTTTTTCGTTTATGTGATCCACGATGGAGTGACTTTTTTGTCCTCTTTACGTTAAGGGAAAATAAATAGAACCGATCTGCTTAACATACAGATATATTTAGTGGGAGCTTTTCAAAAGTTAGTCACTTTGATTTAAATACATAGCTGCAATCAAATTAGGTACTTGAACGATATCAAAGGGAACTCTATCCTCTGAATATTTAAACTATAAAAGGGCTAATTTTTCGAATGAACTGTTCCTGAACGATATCATGTGAACTTTCAATTATTCATTAAAATGTCGTGGTCAATGTTTTTTCACGACATAAAAGAGTTTTTATTCCCACGTCATTCAAAAAATTAATCATGTTGGACTATGCGTTAATTGTGAAAATTCTGCGCAAACTCTTGTTTCTATTCAACATTCTTCCATGTGGCTAAGCCCGCCCAAAAATTTTCGCTCATTTTCCAGGCTTACTCCACTAACAATATATCCGCCATTCTTCAAATCTGATCTGAAAATTTCAATTGATAGGCTTAATTTGTTATATTAGAATTTGAAAGGACTTCATTTCAAACACTATAATATTAACTAATTATTAACATGCGTAGGTATTGCTTTTGAAACTGTGAGTTTTAATTAACTCAATTTTAATTAACTGAATTCAATTGCTGCTACGTATTAAATATATAACATTCACAACATGAAAGAGAATAGAGAATTTTGTAAGTGAATAAATAAATTTGATGTCGTGGAACTTTTATTGAATTTTAGATCCGATTCTTGCTAAGACAAAGAAATGAGTTTATCAAAAGTATAAAAACATATAAATTAATAGCTTTTTGAATGAAAAAGCAATTCAATGAGCATGATGCTAGTTGTATTTCCATTGATTGGATTGATAATAAGATCTTAACATATAGCAAGACAGTCATTGGCTTACTACTCTAATAGCTCTGAAATCTTTCTGCATTTCAAAGCTTTAAAAACAAAACTGATAATATTGAAATATTGGACGATTACAATTATCTAACTTAACTAAATATTAATAATTGATTAATTTACAAAATGGAATTTCTTCTTTTTTCCCTCGCTTCTTTTGCTCTTCGGATGTCATAGAAGGTCATTTTTGTAATTGCACTCGAGATTTTGATGGAATATGAATTTTTCATTTTCAGTTGGATTAGGAATCTAAATTGCGTGGAATTATTTATTCATGATGTTTAATAGAGATTATGTTTCTGAAATCTGACTGAATAAATTCACAACTCATCAAACTTCTGACTTTAAGTAGTATAAATTAAATCAATTTGCAAATCGAATACTCTTTTGCATATAACTATCATTGGCACAATCCATATCTATAATATCTATGATGTACGTGAAGTAATCCACTTAGACCCTAATAAACGAACTGTGATTTGAGTTCAACTGGGTAAATATTTGTAATATTCCCTCTATTACACTATTAATAAGAAAAAAACACTCCTAGCTGCTAAAAAATTGTGTGTATCCACAGTGTGAACTCTTTTATCGTTAATTAATTTCCTGTATTCATGGAAAAACTTCTTAATGATTCAATATACATCGAGTTGATCCAAATAAGTAGTTATTTAAATATTATTGATAGGTACAATCCAAGTATATCCACTCACGTATGATAACGATTATTAGGAGAATAGTCTTGAGCAAGAATATTTCTTCGTTGTACTTGAGGCCAAAATAGATAAATTTGGCAACAACTGTCACACATATAGTGATGCAGCTAGTAAGTCGTGAGTATATTTGACAGATAACTAAGTCCAGCTGGAGTAACATTCAGTTATCATAGACTACGAGTCAGCTAGTTCACAAAGCCTAAATCTGTAATATGAACTGGGCTTCAGGAATAGTTTTCGTATTAAAACTATCAATTATCAAGGAAATTATTATTTATTATTCATAACTAATATGCGCATTATCAGTACTGTTATCTATCGGGTAATATCAGAACTGAATCAGTCTTCTTTAAGATAATAGTGTATCTTCGTACAGCTAGATGTCCTTGAGCTACAGGTAATTAGGGCAAGCATATATAATGCTTTTCTTTAGTAAATAGATGTTATTGTTCGAAACCATGTCATTGTACACCTAATTAAAATAAGTATCAGAAGTTCAATTTTCACCAACTACAAATCATTGAAAATCGGAATTTTAATAGTTATTTTATTTAAGTTTAGAATGGATTTTCATCACCTAATAATAGCTGATTCCGATTCAATCATTGTAAACTGTTTTTTTGGAATCTAGAGTTCAAAAACGTTAGATGTTATGTATTCATATTACGCTGATACCTTTTTGTTGATTCGAATTCTGTTCCTTGATTTAACATCGGGATGTATTTCACAAAAGTATAAGGACCAGACCATTGTGATACGTGATTCACAACGTTTGTCATTGTAAATGACTCTCTATTCCAACTTGCGCAAAGTTTGTAGCTGTTTTCATGGCTGATGTATAATATAATGGAGTTTAATGCGAATCCCTTACGAAACGTCATCTTTACCGAATTCCAGTAATTCATCATGTTTAATGCTGGTAAATTGAAACGGCATCCTGACATGGTTCAACCAGAACTTTATTACCACAGTATTAACGATTATGAAAGTGTAATGATATCTAGCAAAATTATAGTTAATTTTTTCGATTCCAATGATCGACGTACGATATTGAAAAAAAATATCAATAAAAGAGAACTACAAATCGAATATTTTCTCAATATTATACTCTACTTGATCATTATAGTTAAGTCATCAAAAAGTTATTATCTTATAGTTCCTTGTTCACTATTTCCGAAGCATATAATGACTATAAATTTGGGGAAACAAGGCTAGTTATTGGTTTCTAAGAAGGTAGAATATGCGATGGGATTATCTTGTTCTATTCGTATGTCATCCACGTATTAGTTTTGATTGAATACTAGTGATATTTTTAATTCTCTTGTAGAAACGTTTTTATGGTGTAGTAAAAGTTTGACCTAATAGATTTCGCAAATCTACGCCTTTGGTCGGGTGGGTTTGTACGACCTTTAGCGCTTTACTACAACCGTTAATCAGGGCACAGCGACGGTTTTCAACTTCCCCGACTACCCTAACTCGAAGCCTCAACTCACGATTGCGTTGGCAAACTTCCCCGCACGCATTACTACATATATCAATAAATTACTCTAATTTGACGCAAATTGGACGTACTACGTCACTAGCTGGCCATGGACAATATACACATTTCAGTTATCAAATCCTTTAGTGCATTATGCAGGGCTCAGATTTCAATTACAGTCATCATAGACGGTAGTATAAGTTATATTGCGAATCCGAGGGATTTTACCGGACATTGTTCCCGTTAATTAGTTGGATGAGGGCATGTAATTCAACCGTAAACTCCTCGGGCGTCGAATATAATCAAAGATTTACTGGTTTACTTGAAAACGACACGTTTAGGCCATATTCAAGCATTTCCGAAGATATATTGGAACAAATCCTATGATATAATTAGATTGTGCTGATATTTTCTTTCTGTGATTTTCCATATCAACTCATGTTAATGAATCTTGAGCAAGCTGCAGCATCGACCATCCCAACGAACAGTATAAACTCAATGAAATACAATAATAATTTATTTTCTGGTCATTCTTTCCATTTTGGATTGAATGATGAGGATGGTCAGAGTACCTAGTCCTTATTAGGACTATTGTTCACTATAAGGGACATTAGAACGGTGTTATTCTAGCTTAGACCAAACTACGTGTTGGACAAAACAGAATACCCAACTCGGAGGGGCCACCCCAATATTATCCAAGCTCGGCCACAGTTTCCCCAACATGGACTCCCTAATGTTGGCGAGGAATGGGCAGTTCGTTAGCATGTCGTTCTTATTGTTAACAGTATCGTGATAATTATTTATTACCTTTTGTATACCTGGCATTGGATATCTAATCTACATCCCTTTCCTTAAGTCTTTAATGGATAAATTCAAATTTTCATTGCTTTTCCAGGACATTACTTCTTTAATAAATTTGAGGAATGTCATAAGAACAAAGATTTATTCTTTCAATTAAGTTCGAAACACTAGCAATGCTAGACTTAGTGGCTACTCCAGGGGATTGCTATAGATATATAACATAAGTTGTACATTGGAGTGCTACTAAGCCACTGAAGAATATCTCAAACGAAACAATAATTATGTTTTATTATATATAAATTCTCGGGAAATAGGTCACATTAACACTTATGTTTTATATTTCACTCTTTACGTACGTTTCGGTCTCACGACCATCATCAGAAGACTTATTATTTCAATAACCTGATTACTTAGAACTAATTGTATTAACACAAAGCGTCCTTATCGCACCAATTTCGTTTAAAATGCCAACGTCGCCGAAACGAACAGAAATACGAAATCGAAATTGTAACACTGTTATAAGTATAATATATCAAGAATCCACTATTTGGTAGAACTCTCAAAAAAATACGAACACATTTCATCATAGTCTATGAACGACTAACAAACGAGATGAGTTCAAGTATTTACTTTCGAACCAGATGTCACGATTTATTAGGTAATAAAAGAAGGTCTGACCTCTGAGATACTTTTGACAATTTCACCTAAAATATACTTTTAATATTTTAAGGACGCAAGTAGGAATTTGCAAGAATATTAATTAATTAAGTTAGTATAAATATGACTTAGTGTCTGAACGTTAGTCCTATGATTTACAGATTTGGAGTCACGTTTTATGTGAATCATCTCCAGAATAGATCTTCTATAATAATTGGTTTCCTTAGTTAAAATATCAACATTTTTGTAATTGCATTGATGGTTATAATCAAAGCAATGTTTAGCAAGGGCGGTGGAATTTTCTAAGTTTTTGTTTCTTGTGCTATACTTATGGCCATACATTCTTTCTTGTAAATATTGTTTAGAGATTCCAGCATTAGTCCCATCACAATCTAAACAATTTAATGTATATACTGTGTGGGTTTGTTTATCTTTAGGTATTACAGGTTTTAGATTTGAGAAATATTTCCCAACACAGTTAGTAGGCTTATGCGCAACATTTATATCGTACTTTTTCAAACATTTCTTAATTTTCTCTGAGGTTTCCGGAATGTATGGTAAAGTTATATAATCGTTTGTATTACCTTTTATGTTATTTTTATATGACGAACCATTATAGATTTTGTTTATTCTCTTTTTAATGATAGGATTGAAGAATGTCTTTGGGTAGCTATTCATTTCCAGTGTATCACGAACAATTTTTAAATTTTTGGGGCGGTCCTCTGGGTGGGACAATTTAACCGCGGCCGGTCTGTAAGGCTGTTTATGACACTTTTTCACAACAAGCTGGTGCAACGGAATTGAAGTGAAGATAACGTTGAGACCAAACTTCTTCAGTAAACCAAGAGGTTTTTATTTTTTCATATAATAATTATTTTGTGCATCTCTCCAATATCATAAAGGAGGCAACTTTGTAACAATAAAGTATTCAATTTTGTTGTAATTTTTCCAACTACAAATTGTTGTTCAAAGACATTATAGATAGTTCCTCCAATATAACATAACAGTACGTGTTAAAAGTTATAGTGTTTCAGAAATTGTATATCAAAAATCAATGTAACCGATATTTCATAGTTTCATTTCTTATTTGATATAAAAAGAAAGCAGTGTTTCGAAAAGTTAATATCAATATTCCATTAATTCGTGTTTCTTTAATCATCATATTAATAACTAATATTCGATGAAATATTTGAGCAAAGAATATTCCATTATGCAAAAGCCTGAAATTAAAATTTTGTTTTCATTCTGAAAATAAACGTTTACAAATTGAATAATAAAAACACACGCCCATGGGCTTATCAACTTGGGCGAAGCAATAGGTAATTTGTATACAAGAATACTTCGTTCAGAGTTGAATAGAATGAGTTTCATAGCTGACAATATTAAAACATTTACCGCCATTGCTGAAAACGTTAAGGAATGAAATTGTGAAGTCGAACTCTTTCACGAGTGTATTTTGTTCCGTAATGTGTGCCACTCGAAAAATATCATTAAATTTGATGGTTCTGCTGTGGTTGGCTGCAGCTTTTCCACCCAAACCTACACTGTTCAGTAATGAACACTTATTTTGACCCTAAACTTGAATTTGCTTATAAAAACAAAAAGATTAACGGTAGCGTAACGGATGTTAGTTATATTATCACAATTCTTATTAATGAAATTCTGAGATGATAGAATTTACTGGTTATTTTGATTCATGCCCTATCTGCTATATAAACAGTTAATCCAGGACTGCTTTTATACAATATTAAAGTTAGCTAACTCAATTATTATCGGTTATCGTCAGAAACACGGATTTTATACAGTTTATTGGGTTTGAATCCTTCTACTTTGACATAACAATATCGAAATTTTATGCTTCAATTATTTTCAAAGTTTTACGGTATACCCCACAACCCGAATTATCACTAAACTATACAATTAATCAGAACATTTCTCAAGATTATCAAACATTCCATGGAGAGTTTCCAAATTGTTTCAAAAATAAAATATCAAAATGAGATGCGAACAAATATAAATCTGTGGAAAAACGGTATATTATACATAGTGGTATTCACTTTTGTGAAATCCTGTATAACTATTCTCAACGTAACAAGAATTTCCGGTTAAAATTCATCCAGTTTAATTCAAATTTAATTCAAACTCATTGCAGCAGCCGCAGAGGTATCTAATAAATTTCACACGGTTAGTTGGCGCAAAGTTCAAGCGATGTTGATCCATTTTTAATGTATCAAGCAAGAAACCCATTTTTTCCATATGCTTGTCCTTCAAAACATATTTTTTTTTCAACCAGGACGTGAAAGGGTTCAAACAATATTAATTACTGATTCAAAATTCGCCATCAAAAATGTGATTTCCAGATAAAACACAACAAATTAGATATTCGAGAAGGCACTGATACGTAGATGGATATTTGATTGATTTGGGGCTCGAAATACAAATTACCATTAATTCGTTTACTTAAATAGTCCACTACTCGAAAGCTTATCAGAACGATGCTCCCTCCATACTTCAATTGACTATCTGAATCATTCCTCCTTCATTGAGATTCTCGAACATATTGTGGTTCAGATATTTGGGAAAAGTCATATCGATTTATGAATTGTATTATCCAAATGATTAGATATTCTGGTACAATAGCTATGAACAAATACTTTGATATTCGGATATGTGAATACATCAATAGTGAATTAGTCAGATATCTGTGGAAGTGCTCGACATTTAATCGGATTTCCGAATGATTGTGAATGACGGTTAGGTCATTTCTCGTAGTAATAGTTCATTTACACTCAAATAATTGATATTCGGATGATTATATATCGGACATCGATTACTGTATGATATTGATAATTGAAAACATAAATTTAGATGAACCTCCATGTTCGGATAATAGGATATCCGTATAATCTAGTATTGGAATATGGGAATACCCGACAAATTGTAGTTCGAAAATCTTCAACAATACACCAATATCCTTGAACTCAACGCTTCAGATTTGCTGATTCTCAAAGCGTATCAGATGTTCAAAGCAAGATATAGGAAGATGAAATTCGAATACCGAAAATTTGTGGCTCCTTACTCTTTATTATACAGGGTATTCCACGAGAGCCGTTCGTTAGAAGTTTTCGTGGTTAGAAAAAAGTTAGAATTCTGAAATTTTGGGTTCCAGGGTTATCCAAGATTTTCTTTCTTTTCAAAATATTTTCAAGATCATGCTACTTCCGGTTACACTGGAAGTCGCCAATAACTTCCTTATTTTGAATGGAACACCCGGTATATTATTTCATTTTTAGATTCCTGAGAAAATTTCATAGTGGATTTCATCAGGTTTCCCTATACCTACTTTCAACTTTTATTAGATATCTTGATTTTTTGAAAATTTTGACAGACGTAGCGCTGTTTTGAGCATTGCGCCCTTTAACCAATTTCGATTGGTGGAAAGCGCTTCTGGGATAGACGAAAGCACAGGAATGATTCTTTCGAATGTCATATTGACAACTGATTTATCGCATACAGGGTATCCAAAATTTAATGACCAATTACATCATTTTAAAAGTTAAAAGTTCGTTTTTTCAAATGGGACACTCTGAATTTTATTGGATGGTCGGATGCAGAATTTGATTCTGCATCGATTTGCTATAACATTCCCTATACCTATTTCCAGTGGTTTTCTTGTTAATCCATATTTTTATCAAAAGGTGATCAAACTCCGAAAGTTCTACCAAAAGTTAAATGCGGCAAGATATCTGGAGATACTGAGAGGGTTTGTTAGTGATTTTCTAAATGCCCTACCTCCACGTGATAGAGCAAACAGTTGGTATCAGCTTGATGGTGCTCCAGCACATTCCACTATAGCTGTACACCGGCAATTGTCACTGATGTTCGAGGATCGGTGGATTGGCCCGCGAGGACCTTGGAACTGGCCACCCAGATCACCCGATTTGAGCCCCTTGGATTTTAACCTCTGGGGTCGCATAAAAGAACTAGTGTACTCTAGGCCGGTACAAACTAGAGAGGAATTGTTGAACCGTGTTCCCCATGCGCTGTTCCGCGAGGAGTATATGACAGAGTTATTCAGTGTTCGAACCAAAATGGAGGTCATATAGAACAATTATTGTAATTTTACATTCTCTTATTATTTGTGGTATACCCTGTATAAACATTCCATGATCACATACATTCCTGCAAGAGTCGCTTTTATGTCGACGAGACACAGAGGTATTTATACTTTCCAAAGACTGAACCTATAGAAGCTTACAGTTCGACTGAACTCTGATTCAGAGTCAATTTCATAAATTTTAGAGAATTTTTCTGTCCATAAGTCCTAGGAAATCTGTGGCGTTGAACATCAATATTAAGGACATGTCAGTTTTGCCTACTGACAGTGCCAAAAACTTATGAATTATCTTGGGCTTCTTTTCTCTGAATGTTACCGGACATGTCAACTTGGTTTTTGCAATATAAAATTGATCTACGCCAACAGAAAAGTACTCGATAAACGTAGTAAAAGTAATTCATATGAATTCCTGGTCCTTTCGCACATAACTAAAGCGGGTAGATTATATTCCACCCTGAAACACTATTTCAAACAAAATGTTGGCGTTGGCTTGTTTTGGAATTATTCTTTCGCAGTTTTTGTTCATGCCCTCGCGAATTATTGGTGTTTAAGTCATATTATAGTAGTTAATAATGATTCTTGGCCCAAGTATGAATTATATATAAATTCTCGGGGAATAGGCCACATTTACACTTATATCTATCACATTCTTGTCCTTACATACGTTTCGGTCTCACGACCATCATCAGAAGACGTATCAAAATTACACTAATTCAAAACGGAATTCTTAAAACTAATTATATCCAGCACAAACCGCCCTTATCGCATTGATTTCAATTAACAATGCCTACGTCACCGAAACGAACAGAAACACAAATAATCGAAATTATAACGAATTAATGTTCTAAGTATATGAATATGTATTTATGAGGTAATGAGAAAAGGTTTACTTTTAACATTATAAAAGAGACGTATATAGGAATCTGCAAGGGTTTAATTAATAAAATTTGTATAAATATGACTCAATGATTGAACAGACTTAGAGTCACGATTTATGTGAACCTTCTCCAAGATAGATATTTTATAACAATTGGTTTCTTCAGCTAAAAGATTAACATTTCCGTAACCGAACTAATGGTTATAATCAAAACAATGTTTAGCAATGGCGGTGGAATTTTCCAAGTTTTTGCTTTTAGTACTATACTTATGACTATACATTCTTTTTTGTAAATATAGTTTAGAGATTCCTATATAAGTCCCATCGCAAATTAATTTATATCCTGTGTTTCGTTTGTTTATGTTCAGCTATTGAAGATTTTAGATTTTTAAAATATTTACTAACACAGTTAGTAGCTTTATGCGCAATATTCATATCATACTTTTTCAAACATTTCCTAATTTTGTCTGAAGTCTTCGGAATGTATGATAATATTATAAAATTATCTTTATTACCGTTTATAATATCCTTTATATATGACGTACCATTATATATTTAGTTTATTGTTTCTTTAATGCTGGGATTGAATGTTTTTATGTAGTAATTCATTTTCAGAGTATTGCGAACTATTTTTCAATTTTTGGGACGATTTTCTGGGTGTGACAGAGCGATTTGTAATGATGTTTATAAAATTATTTTTATAATTTGTTGGTGCAACTGAATTAAAGTGAGGATATCGTTGAGACCAAACTTTTTTAGTAAACTACGATGTTTTATTTTTCCATCTGAACCAATATTTCTTGGTAAGCTCTGACAACCTTTTCCTATCACCTCATGAATCTTTAACATCTTAGAGTTTGTTTTGTCAGTCTTATCCTCACATTACAGGAGATGACTTCAATTACTATAGAAAGATTGCTTTGCAGCGGTTTTTTTATACATTTTCATATACTTAGAACATTAGTGTGTTACTATTCCGTTTACTCTTGTTCCTGTTCATTTCGGCGACGAAGGCATTTTCAGTTGAAATTGATGCGATAAGGACGCTTTGTGCTTGATACAAGTAGCTGGAAGAAATCTCGTTTTAGACAGTGATTATTTTTTATACAACTTCTGAAGATGGTCGTGAGGCCGAAACGTACATAAAGGCGAAAATAGTAAACATATGTGTTAGTGTGACCTATTTCCTGAGAATTTATATATAATTATTAAAGTAGTGCAATATCAGATCAATATCAAAATGAAACTTCTAATAGTTATTTTATTGAAGTTTAGAATAGATTTCCATCACGTAATTGATTCGATTCAAGTTTATTATGATTATTATTATTATTAAATATCAAAACAGTCTACAGAGCTACAGTGAAAATGTACATATAGAAAAGGAGTAAATTTCTCGCTAACGTAATCATTAAATTACTCACCCCCGAGGAAACCATTCTGACTAGTCAAAAGATATTAAAACTTCCACACAAATATCAAACATTCTCATAATGCAACCATAGATCATTCTAAGTGAAAACTCGACGCATTTATATAATTGGAACAAACCAGATGAACTACATTGAGAATTCTTATCTGATAAATGTACCAGAGCACGTAGTGGATGCTCTGACATATTCAATGGAAGCCCTTATCAGAATTTATGAACGATCACGGGTTTTTATAACAGCAGTTGAAAAACATCCGTCTGCATAGACTGTATGTTATGTGTTACTTCATAGGGGTCGCGACGTCTATACAAAATATCACCTTTATACATTACATGATTTATGTATTTAGTTCAATGAAATACTTGGAGGGTAGTAGTGAATGCTTTGCCTCAATTGATTCTATATTCAGTTCAACACATTACACAAATCGATAGGCCTACGACAGTTTTTACGCTCTTTAGCGATATGCTATGAATCTATATTGTATTCAGTTTGAGCTGAAATCATGTTCTGATGAGTATAATCATCCTTTCGGTTCTCCGAAATAATCAACAGTGATTACTTTCTAGTAGAACGGCAATAGCTCCCCCACTAACAACTCAAATAGGACAGTCAACGGGTCTCCGTATGTTGTCGCCAGGGTGGGTGATGTACTGTCACCTCTGATATGGAATCTGGTGGTGAACGACCTCCTAATACTCTCTGAGAGAAAAGGATTCTGCGTAATCGGATATGCGGATGATATCGTCATTATAGTATAAGGGAAATTCGGGAGCACAATAGCATCTCTGATGCAGCAAGCATTGAACCCCGTGGAAAATTGTGCAACAAGGAAGAAAGTGAACTCCTCGGAAATAACCATTGTACCCTTCACGAGGAGGAAGGACATTGGAAACAAACAAAGCTTAGTTTTGTATGGGGAAAACATACAGATGACGGACGCGGTCAAGTGTCTTCGGGTAAGCCTAGATAAAAGGCTGACCTTTGGAAAACATCTGGAAAAAACCACTAATAAAGCGATAAGGGTCCTGTGGACCTGCCGTCGTACAGTCGGAAGAACCTGGGGACTCACACCACAGATGGTACACTGGGTGTACACCACCATAATGACACTCATTGTAACATACGCCGCAATCGTGTGGTGGGTAAAAAAAACAAAAGTATCACAGTATTCCCTGAACAGAGTTCAGAGGCTGACGTGCTTAGGAATAACAGGTGCAATGTCGACCACCCCAAGGGCTGCGATAGAGAGGCTGTTGGGATTGGAGCCACTGCACCTCGCCGTTCAGGCAGAAGCCATAAGAGGAGCGTATTGCTTCAATCTTATTGGACAAGGAAAGGCCGACCGTTCACGATTAAAACCTTGAATTGGCGCGAGAACGCTGGGGGCATTCCTCATATGATACCAGGAGATTCCGTATGGCTTACCGGAGGCACCAAGACCGAAAAAATACAGATGCTGGAATAGTCGAGATAAAGAACCAAGGAGAAATGATTTCTTTAAGCCTAGGGACACTTGCGATAGAATTCCAAGGGAAAATATTAGCAATTACAACATGTGCTCGAATTATGAGGAAATGAGTCTATGAGAATAGACAAACCACAATCATAGCTCAATGCACTGGAGTCATACACAATCACCTCACAACTCGATTGAGTAAAGGAGTAATATTGAGTTTTATTCGGTGAGAATCCGGCATACCCGGTGGCACGGGGACCCGAGGCGTCTATGCAAGATTTCCCCTCTTCTACGCAAAATAAACTCAAACAAGTCAATAAGTAAGGATGCTTCGGATGACACATTTGATCGGTCGAATGATTCTTCAACTAAAAAATCGAAATGATACTAGTTTATTCTTATATACATAAAGTATTTACTATTTAGCTCAATCATTGAGAACATTGTGATTCGAGATAATGACAAAAAGTTTGTGAACTTGCAAATATAAAATGGTATCAAAAGAATGTGGGTTTGAGATTAGGTTTCGGTATTAACATATTTTCGGAATTGAATGATGTTGAAAATTATTTGTTTCGAGATGTGAGGAATCACTATTCCATTTCACCTGAAATTTTTTTATATATCTCCAGGTACTAGAAAATTCATACCTGTAATTAATATTCTTTCCAAGATGGGTATCGACAGTTTTCTCACCCACATGAGAGCCGATGTGAGAGGTTAAAGCTCACTTACAAAATTTGTTTTGGTTTTTCCCAACCTCTGCTGATTAAACAAAACTAACACCTTACGTGCATTATTATATTTGGCTTGGTTTTTCGTATCTTGGCATAGGAGGAATTATTTTTAATAAAATAGTAGCTTCCCTTGAATTCAATATTACGGTATCCTATACATATATTTGTAATTGTGGATCTAATTGTAAATATTATTCCAACTTTCATCCCATCGCTAAAATGTTATTCTCTGGCACTTATCAGCGTCAGTAACTAATCGTTGAACGTGTACATATATGTAATGTAATGTGTAATATTTCACTCATAATAGGGTAACTAACAATTTGATAGGTGCTTGTTAACCAGCCAACTATTTATAGATGGAACTTTATAGCACAACTTAATTATAAAACAAAGTAAAGTGTTCGTAGACAACAAGAAACCTCTCAAACAATAGCCTCACTCCAAGTGGCGAGAAATAGAAATTCCTGCAGAGCATGGCGTTTTCTACAACATGCATTTGAACACATTAGTTCACATTACAATTTCGTTGATTCGGTAATCGATGAATTAGTTTCCTATCCACCAACAGTTTACAATTTTATTGTAAATATATTCAAATTTACGTTAGTATTTAACGGGTTTAGACACGAGTATAGTGATTGAAAAGCTAGTTCATAATTCATCATGAACTCGAATAACATTCTACTGAGCAAAAGAAATTAAAATGAAATAGTGGAAAAAAGTTAAAATTTCACGTCATAAAATTATGATTCCGCGCGGCATGCCAGCGTCATAATTTTCCAGAAACATGGCTCGGGGTGAATGATAGACTGTAAACAACATTCTGTGAATAAAGCCGGAAAACCGAATACGCTGTCCGACATAAAATATGCAATTTTAGTGGGTTTTTCTTAGCTATACATTATTAACACGTCGTATCAGGTAGTTTTCATTCTACGTGTAATTTCATCCTAATTCAATAGTAAAATTCACACTTTGATAAAAATATAACAAATGTGAGCTTTAGGATAATAATTTTCGTAACTTGAAGAATGTAAAATCACTGACGTGAGTGAAAGGAATACAAACTTCCATTGATACTGGCATTGTTTCGTTTTTCGGTTAGTTCAAGAATAAAACCAGCAAAAACCAAGACAAATTTATCTGTCGAAAATATGACGTAGAAATCATACTCATGATTTTCTAAGAGTCTAAGTCTAAAGTTAAAAGTAAAATTAATTTCCCGAAGAAAACATGCCATCCGCGTTATTCATCATCTTACAAAGATATTTGGATGCTTCCAAATATTAATTAATTCTTGCATAGACTGTGTAGATGTTTTAAATGAGAACTTTGACATTGTAGGGTTTTAAGTATTTACTAAAGGACATTCTCTGAACGTGTTGTATTGTGTTTTCACTGTAATTACCCACAGACTGAGGACTTTCTATTTGGTTACAAGCGGACGCAACGCAGGACTGATTATTAAATTCCTTAATTAAACCCTCCGTCGTGATTCCTTATCTTTAAAATCCTGAAAATGAACAGAAAACTCGGTCTACTATTCTTTGTTGACGAAATCTTCCTTCAATGCAATGTTATTATAACCCTCACACCCCATATAGCGTGGATATCCAGTGAATGGAATTTACATTGAATTTCCATTAGGGACGGAATAGATCAATTATAACCATCCTGAATTGGAGAGTTCCGCAAACACTTCTTGAAAATTCTGGTTTATGGAGGCATTCGCGCTAGTCTTGTTAGATGTTGACGTATTGCCATACATGATTGTTGTGATAATTACATTTGCCAAAATAATGTCTGTGAAAAGTAATTTATATGAAATGGTAATGAGATTTTTGAAAAGTACATATTCTAAACAAAGTCGTCGTTATAGTTGAAAAATGTCCTAAGATTATATAAATGAAACAAATTTCAATAACATAAAACGAAATGATCTGAACATCTGAGAAAAGTTCAAACATTCACACCAAACTTCTGAAAGCATCCCAAGCCAAGCCGGTATTGCCGGAATTTCAAATTTCAGAACTTCTTTAATTGTGTAAGAAGCTAAGAACCATTCGCTTGGAGTTAAATGTCCCAACAGTAGAGATAGTACATATCTCATGTTATAATTGGTTACTCTTTTTCAAAAGTTTTTCGGAGAGTCGACTCCGATCTTTTCATAGACGTACCATGTATAACTATCAACCAAAAAGTAACGTCGCTATGTGGGCTCGTTGAAGTAATTCAATTTGTTTTCAACATTGACACTTTCTTTTCTGAGCAGCTTCTTAGAACTGCTACAAATTTAGATCTGCATGCAATTACTTCAACCTAAATAATTACTTGCGACTATAATCTACTTAGTTATCTCAGCGCTTACTTATAAGTTGAAAGCACTTAATGTTTGAATAACGTTAATAGAATTAGAGCATGAATTTGATGTTAAAAAAGGTGGTTCTCGTTCCCTAAAACAGTTCAGTGTTATAGAACAATAATTTGCTAGAATCGTCAAACCCCAATAACTAATTTATAAGGTCGTCATCTCTACGAAACAATTATTGTAAACAGGGTCTAGGTTCAATTAGCAATTATTGATGATTAATGATTCAGTGTATTCATTCCAGAACTGGACAATAACAATAAGGTCAACCTTCAACTGATTCTAATCTAATCTAATATTATGTTTGCTCTTGACATCGAGAAGACAGTTTCAAATTAATATATTCAGTCTATACAAAATAAAGGCAATAGAAAAGAAGATGTGGTGGTGCGGAGAAAATATGTTCTTGCTTTCAAGACGGATCCCACCTCACTTAATCATTAATGAGGGACTCATTAGTCAGACCTGATGGTCAATTCCTCTCCCTAAGACCATTTAGAAACGGTAGTTGACTAAACTGTTCCTGAAGATATGCAAGAACAGAAACAAAATTTGATATAGCGAATCAATTGTATGTACTATATTGAAAAATGTGGGCTTTCGTTACTTGAATATTAATGAAATATTAATATAATAAAACACTTATTATTTTATTTTTTATCACTTATATTATAGAAACACTAACGTGACTATCGTTTTTACAACTAGCGTGTCATCTTCAAAACGATACTAATGTATGAATATGTATGAAATACTACATTAGGACGACTGCTCTATTTCGACTGTTAGTTTCAAGATTTTGGGGGTCTTACGGTTGGGGCTGCTAGAGCTATAGTTTAATTTGTATAATTGCCTGTTAATCGAATTATGTATTAATCATGTTCTATTTCCTGCTTTCTAATTTATCTAAAAGCCTTTGAAACAAGATAATGTAAAAATAATGATAACGTGTGATGAATTTGCAACGCCGTCTATGTTCTTAGCGAAAATGTCGGTTTGATCGATAACAATTTAAAAGCTAGATGGAATAGCGAATCAGCAAGAATTAAAAAGTATTAACGGATGAAATGTTTAGCGGAGATTGATGGTACATGTTTAGATCGTATTCTGTAATATGATTAATGCATCTTTTGGAAACTTCTTCGATATCTTAGTTCGGTGCCACTCTTCATTACGTTGCCTCTTATCGATCGTACAATTACGACGCTTTTAACTGATGAGCGATTCCCAGAAGGAATGTACAGGATGTATTAAGACAAATTTTTAATAAGATGAGCAATTAAAAGATCAGAAATAATCGTTGTGAATTTTATAGTTTTCTGATAGTCAGAAGAATGAGAGTGCAAACATTTTCAGGAGCTGTTTTAACAGAGGAATTTAGATTTATACCTAATCACAATTCAATTATCACTCATTGATTTTTGCAATAGACCATCTAGAGATATCAGAATCAGTACAATGAGTCAAAGTTTCGAAAAAAATATTCAATTTAAACCTACTTATAGACATCTTCAACAACAACGAAAGAAAGAAACGATCCATATTACTTTTTTTCAGAATAGCAGTCAAATAATGTCATAACTTGAAAGATGAACGAAATGGATAAAAGTTGGTAGACATTCTTCCTTGCTATTTAAAAATATAAGAACTCCTCTAATGGGGTAAGAGTAGTGACAATATAAAGGAACATGGTATTTTTATAGTATTTTACCAGTAAATTAAATGTGAATGGTGTCATTCTACAATATGAAGGATATCTCATTTTATAGCGTATTTTTATGACAGCTTTTTATTATGAAAACTTGCAAGAAACTTCGTGTTCGCAGTGTATAAAACATTCCAAAGACGTTGTACTCAATAAAGACCATTATGAAGGGTCTGGAGCTGTCTTGCATTTTATAACCGTCACCTATATTCTGAATGTCACTTTACAAAGTGATACATTCCCGACGAAATTTGTTACAACAGTAGCCGAATAATTGAAGCAAATGTTTAATTAAAGTAATGCTTAGAGGCGAAAGAAAATGTCGGAATATTTTCATTACAAATGTCTGTATTAGAAAACACGAAAATAATCATTAATACAATTCCGAATATGTGAAACAGATACTTTTTACATGCATGTTCTATTCATGTTGTTGAACAATACTATGAAAATTGCACATGAAAGTTGGTACATATAAAAGGTCTAGTATTTTTTCAGATAGTCCCTTACATTATTTGCCGGAGACTAGTACTTGGAGCGAGTACTAAACTTACCCTGGAGTTAGAGGGTTGCAAAGATAGCAAAATCATAGAAAGTCGTCAATACCGTAACTCTTGATCGATTCCAAGACTGATTAGCAAATAACAAATATGTCGATTTTTGGTGAAATCGATCGAACAAAACTTCGAACCGCTGCCAGTCTGCGAAACATCCTTGGAATTGAGATTCATAGAGAAGAACCAGTGTAATATTCACAGATTGTACAAAATTTGACCAGAGATGCTACTCAAGCATATATATTTTTCTACCTTACCGCTGATGTCTCACCAATTTCTTAACAAACTAAAATAAAAGACTAATCAATCGGTACATCAAAGACGGAGTGAACATGAATCTACTGTGGGCTAAACAACACGCCTACAAAGAAGGTCATTTGACGGAATCTGCCCTACACTTAGCAATCGCCTCCATTGAAAAACAGACGAGGAGGGAGGATATGCAGTGGGAGCCATCTTAGACATAAAGGGCGGCTTCAACAATACCAAAACCGAAAGTATCTCCGAATCCCTCAAGGATAAGGGAGTTCCTAACTTAGCAAGCACCTGGATTCAGAACATACTGAAAAACAGGAACCTCCAAGTCTTCAGAGATGACACCACGATTAGTGGCTCTGTGGAAAACGGATGGCCACAGAAAGGTGTACTTTCACCCACCATCTGGAACATAGTGGTTGATGGTGGTGGATTGAGGAAAGTAGTCAACCTAGGATGTCATGTGATCGGGTATGCCGACGACATACTCATAATCGTCAGAGGCAAATTTCTAAACACTGATAGATCTAATACAATCAGCCCTGAACTCTTTGAATAAATGATGCATTGGTAAAAGGTTGAAGATTAACCCTAGGAAAACAGAAATTATATTTTTCACTAGAAAGTACAAAACAGTACTTACCAGAGAACTGACCATAGCAGGGCAGGTGATTGAACTCAGAGACCAAGCTAAATAAGTAGGAGTTATCTCAGACAAGAAACTTTTATGGAAACCACAACTGTAACTACGCAAATTCACTGCAGCCTTCTGGTTGTGTAGAAGGGCTATTGGCCACAATTGGGGTCTCAGCCCAAACACCATAATGTGGATCTTCAAAGCCACCCTTAAACCGACGTTGACATATGCGTAGGTGGTGTGGTGACCTCAAAGACTTATTTCAATAGAACTGGAAGGCAAACAATAGCCACACCTAACTATCAATCAGTGAAGAAACACATCCCATCTACTCAATGGTGGGATACACCCTTGATAAGAATCATGATATAAGCATACGCCCAGAGAAGATTGGTTTAACAATAACCAATCAGTCCTGCCAACCGATAGTGAAATCTGGTTCACTGATGGAGCCAGAAACCATGGACAGGCGGGAGCAGGGATATACCGCAAGTGCCCAGATGAAAGTATTACTATATCTCTATGCGAACACGCCATCATTCCCCAAGCAGAGATATAAGTTTGCAAAACTGGGGGCTATAGAACGCTTAATAGGCCCCGAACCAGCGGTGGGCATCTCGAAGAGTAACATCAAAGAGACAATCCACTGCTGGGTCAGAACACAACACTCGGAAGAGGAGAAACGAGTGAATGGTTGCAGTAAGTCCAAAGCATTGATTGGACCGCACATTTGGGAAGACTGGTCTCAGCAAGTGACGAACATGGTTAAAACCGATGCCAAACTGCTGACACAGATACTGATAGAACGTTTAACTACCACTTAAACAGAATGAACCTTAGCGATTCGCCTTTGTGCAGGTGGTGCGAATGGAAAAGCAAAACATTGTTACTGAGAGTTGAGTTGGTGGTTGTTTGTCCTCCTTGGGCACACGGTGAACACTCTGGAGTGAGAACCGATCCCGCCTACCTCTGAAGCCAATTGAACACCCTCGAATCTAAACCGCTTCACGAGGACGACGTTTAAATGATATATCACGAAGCTGGTGGTGAACACTCATGGTCGGGAACCGCCCCTCTGGTAGATAGGTGAACACTCGTGGGTGGGAACCGCTCCAATCGTTAACCCATGGATGCATGGAACAATCTCGTGTATGAACTGCCCTTTGGTGGCGTGGTGAACACTTGTTGGTGGGAACCACTCCACTATGCATTTAGGGACCGCGACGGCCCCCCTTAATTAATGATAATAAAGAGATGCTAGTCAAGTATATATTTTTCTTCCCTCACAGCTGATGTTTCACCGATTTCATAACAAACTTTCTGCATTCAGACCACTTGCAAAACTCATCTCAATTCCTTTATGTGGTGTTGTCGGTATGTGATTAAGAAAAGGCCGCCTCGATGTTATTATAAGTGCTAACTACGCGATATCGTGAAATAATGTAAGGAAAAAATTATTCTTCACCCCAAGCCGCCAAATTGGCACTTGACTCCCATAGTGTGATGTCACAAACCTACCTTTCACTGTCGTATATTCAAACCCTTATATTAAACCTCTATCAAGTTGGTCTTTATTTCTATGTACATATAAGGATCAGAATATGATTGCATAATATAGGTACATTGATTCGTAGGTAACTCCAAGTACATATTTATTCAAGAACTTTGATTAAACCTGGAATGAATTGGAATAAAAAAACAGTAACTCTTAGGGGTATTACATGATCAGTATTTATTCGGTTTCGTTTTGCAATTCAAAAAACATTTCCATTCTATCGCATCCCATTGTTCCGTTAATAATTTCGTGAATTGCACTCATTCATGCTAAACGACAGTAATTCCATTGTGATTCCAGCAATCTGGAGAATGTAAATCAAATGTTTGTAACCAGTATTGACAGCAAATAGCTTAATCATTTGATCTCGTCACTCTATCCGTCGTCATTTTCCATCCCGATGCAGTTCCCTTCAACACTTTTCGAACTAAGTATGTTATCTATATACCAGGGAAGCAAACAACGTATATTCTAAATTTACTGAATCAATGAGGAGTTGATTACAAATGTTCGACTAACTATTTACTTTACTTAATCGAAATGTGAATTGGATGAGGACATTCGAAACCTTAGTCAGTCCAATAAAATAAAAACCCCTATGATATTGAGGAATAATAGCAGTTTGAATATCCTAGATTCCATCTTCAATATACTCAAATGATCACATTGATCCAGTACGTATATTTAATTCTATAATATCACGACATCTGTGCTCTTTGTCTAAGGAGGAAGCCTCAAAGTAGTTATGTGCAGAAACAACATTTCCGTGTATGTCCATGGGCGGAAGTAGCAGAACCAGGTATCGACCTATTCACGAATATAACCATCGCTTGTTCCAACTTCATGTCTAATTTTTAACGGAAGTTGCTTAGTACATGTTCAAATGTAATATATTTACTTACAGCTTCATGTGAGCAAATATATTACATAGATATGAGAGAAATATGTCATCTTTACTGGACTAAGGTTCTCAAAGTTAAAGATCAATAGTTCATGAATTCCCAAGAAAATGTTTAGAGGTCAGACGAACCGTAGTTAGTTCTAATGAATGTATTGAAGGGTTAGACATAAATAGAATAGCTCTTGAGGAATGAGATGGAAAAATGTATATTTGTAAATAAGATTCTGGTGTTAATTTGGGTAGTTGAGTCGAATTGAGAAAACCCATTCATATTGAAACGATTACTACTTTTACAAGAAAGATTTTTTAAAGGGAGAATGATGATTCGATTTACTTCGAGTTTACTCTTCAGTTAACCATTTGTCAACTTCATTTCATCTTTTTGGTTCACAGTTTTCTTAGATTCATCGCTTATTCATGTGAATTGAGCGAAAAAAAATTAATTGAGCTGGGAAATATTCTATTTCCTGATTCCTGAATGAATGCAGTAATAGTAACTTCTTCAGACGACGAGGATTTTGAAAGTTTCAGTTCGACGCCTTTCCAATTCTATAGTTAATTAACAAATGTCACGATAGTTTTCATAATATAGAAGTAAACTTACAACTGGAACAACATGGCACTAAGAAGATAATGAAGATAGTATAGCATTAGTTAGTATCAAACATGAGGGTCTAGTTTACATTCATTTCAATTGCTAAACAAGAAGATTCAAACATGCATGCAAAGTACCGTTCAAATAGCCAATGCGTGTCAAATTGACGTTTGATTAAAATTCAGGTAAACCATACCAACACACCTAGAGATTTTCCTCGGATTGGAATATTAAATTAAAATCTGGATAGAAGGGTTTATATCTAGCAACCTTTTATGCAAATATACTGGGTAATATGTTAATGTGTGGGTATAATTTCCAGAACATGCTCTCACATAAGTATTCTATAGACCGCTGATAAAATATTGAAGAAATACATAATTTTGAAGAATATCATGAGAGAATGAACCGGATCTAAACTGAATAAATTAAAGGACTAGCCACAAAACTAAAATTGTTGAGAATTGAAATTGTTTAAAACGTGAAAAATCAGTTATTGGTTCTTATTTCTCTGAAATTATTTATTCCGTGAAGACAAGTATAGATGTGTATTGTGTATGAAAATCAATAAAAAGGTAATTAATCAACTTTAGGAATTTTTTTTTTAAGTGTGAGGTTTATAACACTTTTGCACTTAAACAAATTACCAAAATTCTAAGACAATAAACTTAAAAGTAGTACAATTTTGGGTTCTTTTGCTGCTGTTTGGTTTTTACTCGTAAGAAATCGGCAGGTCTGATAAAATTCGAGAAAATAGGTTCCATCATGAACCATGACAGATCATTACGCCATTTTATGTGACTTGTCACTAAATAACCTCAAAGCGTTGAAAATTTCAATCCATGACAATACAATTACTGTACCATTGCAGCGCCATCTGCTGAAATTATGCTCAAATATGATTTCTGTGGCTTGTCATACCATTCACGACTTTGAAAAATGAGAAAACTCATAATTCAACAACTCTTCAATTCTTGTATCCGTTTACCTGATTATTTCAGAATCTGTGATAAAGATATGAGAAAGACGGGGATAAGTTGTGCGTGATTTATAGATTTATAACGCGCATTCAATCGCAAAAGAACGTTGAATACTCAGCCCAGACTCCAAATTCACAACTATACTGACATTTCACGCAAACGCTTTGACCACTGTCCTAAACTCCATCTATCGAGGAAGCTTAGCAACTTGATTTGAATATATATTATGGAATGAATTTACTTTGAAAATGAATAATTTCAAGGGAAGTGTGCGCATCTATCGTGACCAGGTCCAACGTTCTAAATACTTTGTAATTGTCTATCTTGTGAAAAAGACTCTCGTATATACCGATTCCTAAACTCAAGCTGTATATCAATCCAACCATGAAAAATTTCATGACAATGCTCAAAGGTTTTGGTTGTGATTATTATTTCTAATTACCCATACCATATAGTGAGAAATAGCTCTGAAAATGTTGCTACACAATCAACTTAAAGCATCAAAATTTAAAGTATAATCTCGTTTCAATTATTAAACTATCCTTTAATTGATAATTATACCAGTATCTCTTATTTCAATGACATCTTAAAAGTATTACAACGGAACATTATGGTGCAAAACCGTCAACGATTTTATAATTTATTGCACGAGGGATAATATGTAGTTGGCTGCGAATTTATAAGACCTTATCTCATGCGGGAGAAGACGACTTCGTCTTCGAAATAGGAAATGGATCTAGTTGAGGAAACGCATATCGGTCCTGCGCGCTGTCTCGTTGGTACAAATCTAATATTCCAAGCACAGCACGTCGTGCATCCATAATTCTATATTTTGGGCGTCAAGCGTACTCCGTTGCTTCAAGAACGTCGTTGCGATTGTCTTTTATTATCCAGTCATTCAAATACCCACCCTGGCCCTCAGCGTTAATAGTGTTTTTAATTGAATTTCTCTCCGAAATCAGCATTGTTTTGGTAAATTTACTCACCATTTAGAAGTTATTGTGAGTAAGAATTATTTATCTCCAAATGAGTCAAAGTAACATTGGAAGAAAGTTGGTAAAATAGTAACTCTAAATTTATTGGAAATGTTATTGTGAGAGTTCGAATTTTTGGGTCAAATGCAATATTTTTCCCAACCAGGAATGGATAAGTAAATCAAAAACGGCAGCATATTTGTAGATTTCATGACTACGAATTGCGACTTGACTCACGAGTAGCTAATTTATTTTCTTATGCCCTCATATAATTTATAAGCCACAGACAAATATGCACTTAGAATATTTAGCATATAACTCCACATTCATTCTTACTATGAATTTTGCTGTGTTGTAAAAAGGTGTTTATCATTTCGTGCGTGGACTTGGAAATGGCATCCGTTTAGACCAACGTTTCCCAACAAATTTGGCCGAGAAATTTGCACGTTTCTCATATTCATTCGGAAGATCACGTTCGTAATAATTGATAATATATGGCGGGTCTCGGAAGAATTAAATAAAATACTGCCTGTTCTGTCTCCTATAAGCAGTTACATCCGTTCTACGCATCAGTATAATGATTAAAAAAATACACGCATTACATCGTGCTTCATCACAAGATCATTATAACAAATACGGAATTACCTTCCACAAACCTACATCATGATAATAGTTCATATTGACTTGAGTTGACCGTTACATTGTGATCCGTTAACTTATTTAATAGACGTTAAACGCAATAGCGATTTCAAGACATGCAATGTATTATATTTTGCACAAAAGTAATTGGCTTTATCTAGATTGACCAGTAACACTGCAACTCATATATCCAGACAGCTGTTTCGCTCTCTCAAGATCATCAGCGGAACCTAGAAACTGCATTGCCACCGGTCGACATTTTTGAATAAATACATCATTGACGAATATACCTAATGATACCAGAGCATCTAACGCGATCTACCCTACAGAGCGAAACAGCTTTCCGGAACTATTATTTGCTGTGTAACTGGTCGATCTGTAGAACCCTAATTGTGGATAATATCTAACAAGTAATTTTTCATTTGTTGTTTGGTATATTTTGAAAATGAACTCATCAAGTCGGTGAAAATTTGTGAGACATCAACGGTTTCTAGATGAATTCATATTACACAGTCCACAGATATTCAATTACATGTGAACTAGTATTGTATGATATACATTGCCTAATATGGACAAGGCTAAATTACGATGTTTCAATAGGAAACTTCGATAACTATAAGACATAACAAATCTCTTTTTCCGGGAAAATGTCAAAAATGGTATCAAAAATTGGCTATCGTCTATTTTTCGAGTTCTTGTTTATGTATACTTATATTTTCAATATTTTCATTCTTATTTCATGTGCATATTGTTATTTGTTGCTTCGGATACATTATTATTATTTAAATGTTAAGTTTAATAAGCAATATTCGCGTAAACATAATTTGCATCTGAATTACAATGAATCATTCGTGCTATTTGGAAAAATTATTATTTCTAATATGTTATATGTATGTATGAATATGTAATGTGCACATTACTTCACATAAATATAAATGTAGATGATGGGAGACCAGATTCCGGTAATCACATTTGTTGGAACAGTCCGGCCTTGCCCTTACTTCTTCAAAGATTCTTCATATAATCCTCAATAATATGTTGTACTAGAGGGTTTTCCAATAGGGACGGGTAGATTTTGACAATTCATGGCAGCCATGTTATTTAGGCTGCATCTGTCAAATATATTGTTTATAATTCAGTCACTCAAGACAAACCACCATGGCAAGTTACAGTGTCGAGCAACGCGTTCAAATGATAAAACTTTATTATCAAAATGGATGTTTTCTTGTGGCAACGATGCGCTCGTTGCGCCCATTGTACGGTTTGCATGGTCGTCCTTCCCAGTCGACTATTCAACGTCTCGTGGCAAAATTTGAGTTGACTGGTTCACTGCACAATCAGCCAACACCTGTACGTGAAAGAAACGCAAGATCTGCCGAAAACATCGCCGCTGTCCATGAGAGTGTGCAGGAGAACCGGAGGCAGTCAATTCCGCGCCGCGCACAAGAACTCTGCCTTTCGCAGACATCAACTTGGCGAATATTGCGTCAGAACTTAGGTCTACACCCGTACAAGATCCAACTGACACAGGAGCTGAAGGTAAACGACCATAGACAACGCCGTGAGTTCGCTGACTGGGCTCTGGAGCAGTTGGAAGCAGACCCCGATTTCAACAAAAAAATTATCTTCAGCGACGAGGCCCATTTTTGGATGAATGGGTACGTCAACAAGCAAAATTGCCGGATTTGGGACGGTGCCAATCCGCACGAGGTCCACCAAGTGGCAATGCATCCGCTGAAAGTCACTGTTTGGTGTGGATTGTGGTCCGGCGGCATTATCGGTCCGTACTTTATCGAAAACGACGATGGCATTGCCATCACCGTCAACGGAGAGCGCTACCGATCTATGTTAACCAATTTTTTTTGGCCCAAATTGGATGATATGGATGTGGATGATATATGGTTTCAGCAAGACGGCGCCACGTGCCACACAGCTGATGCCACAATGGACATTCTGCACGAGCGATTTGAGGGCAGAGTTATCTCACGCAGAGGCGACGTGAACTGGCTACCGAGATCGTGCGATTTGACCTCGTTAGATTATTTTTTGTGGGGTTTCCTTAAGTCGCAGGTCTATGCCAATAGGCCGCAAACGACCGATGCACTCAAAGTCAATATAACCAGTGCCATTGCTCAAATTCAACCAGATCTATGCGCCAGAGTCGTCGAAAATTGGACCTCTCGAATGCGCGCCACCCACCGAAGCCACGGCGGCCATTTAAACGATGTAATATTTCATACATAATGTCATTAATAGGCCTTTCAAATAAAACAAAAAATTCGTTGATATCTCACACACAACTTGTTTTATTCAATTTTAACATCTACCCGGCCTTAATGGAAAACCCTTTATTACATCGAATCAAAATAATTTGACTTTAACGGAAGTTTTCACCGTTTTATGATAGGTATCTTACAATAGCCTTACTGCTTCAAAGAAGAATCTTTGAAGTAGTAAGGCTATGATGTGCTATCACATTGTATCAGAATCATTTGGGTTCAATGCAACCAACTAGAACTATCTCCAATTTATTCTCGTTACGATTCGCATTCTTCCAAAATTATTTGTAAAGCTTATTCTATCCTATTGATAGAGTTAAAAGAGGACGTTATCCATTTATTAAGATGTCAGGCATTAACATTAAGACAAAAGAAACTTTGGACAATGTAACCATTCTCACCTTGAATAATTGTTACAGTATTTCAATGAATGTTAATAAATTCCTCAATAAGAGAACCACAATACTTAAAATCTCTTCAGAAATTACAGTTTTGAATTATAGTATCAGTGGAATTCTCCGAAGTTAGATTTCATAACAAAAAGTCCCCGTATTAATAAATAGTTAACTGAAGTTCATACTTCATTGGAGGGAAATTATTCATCAGTTCAAGGGAACACAACATATATCTAATTGAAATATGAATCATTCATCTTATACATTCATTTATATTTATTCTATAGATGATGATTCAAACATAAAATCGTCAATGGAAAGAATGTGTATCGATATAATGCTTTTGTGTTTCCTCCGAAAACAAACATTATTTCTTCCCAAAATATTCTCATTACTAATACATTTCCGTTTTCAGATTCCTGGAACATGAAAGGATTAATTCATTTCCAGTCACTGTTAGCACAGTTCTCCAGAGTTCATTGTCAAACCCTCACATGTGCAAATTTTCAAGTGCTCGAAAGAAATTGGAATGTGTAAAAGCTGCTTCGCATCCTTCGGAGAAGATACAAATCCTTGGGAATTTTATTTGCCCATCATTATCGAATAATTCCCATAAAACGCTACATATTGTCCATTGACGCATTAAAGTCGATGTTATATAGGCTTTGTGTGAAAGTGGAAGAACTTATCGAGTATGTTAGCATTTTTGTAGCCGTTCTATCCGCTTCAATAATCTGGCCCATTCTGCAAGAGAGAACGATTCAATGAAACGAAATTTTGCTCCATTGTAAGTAGTGTGTATAGAGAGACCGAGGCATGAATTAATAAAGAACAAAACCTTCAGTGTTCTTTGAACAAATACAAAAGTAGTGAACATTTATCAAGACGTTTAGTTTTGAAAATTTTGCGTAAGTCTGCAAAAATAACTGTAATGAAACTATTTTAAATTTCATCACATTATTGTCAGTGAGAACTCATCCATAATGGACTCATGGACCTGAAGTTGATGGACAATTTTCTATGAAATCAGCGTAATATTCTCCGCTACGAACATTTGTCTAGATTGTGTGCCGATAGTTGATCTGTTCTGTGTGACCCTTTTCATTCACTATAGCACTTATCCGATTGCAGTATATACAACTCAGAGACAGAGATGTTGTAAAAACTAGATGTTTTGGGGACGGACGATCGAAAGCCTAGGAAACACACGAACTTAGGAAAATATGATCATGTATTCGAAGATAACGTTGTTAAATTGATTCCAACATCACAGTTCGGATTCAACGTAGGAAAAACGATTAGATAGTAAAGCAATATGACCCGTTGTGAGTTATATATAAATTCTCGGGAAATAGGTCACACTAATACATATGCTTATGATTTTGGTCTTTACGTACGTCATCAGAAGACGTATTATGTCTAAAATGGGATTTCTTACAATAAATTGTATCAGCACCAAGCGTCCTTATCGCACCAATTTCAATTAAAAGTGCCCACGTCGCCGAAACGAACCGGAACACGAATAATCGAAACTGTAACACATAAATGTTTTAAGTAGGTATATGAATATGTATCAAGAATCCGCTGCTTAGCAATTTTCTTATAACATACGAACTCATGTCAAACAAAGTCTGTATACGACTAAAACCGAAAAATATAACGCTGAAATATCCACTTTCGATCCAGATGTTAAAGATTTATAAGGTAATAGAAAAAGGTTGTCAGATCTTATTACAAATATCGCTATTTGAGCATTCTACCTGAAATATACTTTTAACATTATAAAGACGCATGTAGAAATTTGCAAGGGTCATAACTAATTACATTGATATAAATCTGACTTAATGACTGAATATCTGTTTTATGATTTACAGACTTGGAGTCAGGTTTGATGTGAATAATCTCCAGAATAGATCTTTTATAATGATTGGTTTCCTTAGTTAAAATATTAACATTTTTGGTTATAATCAAAGCAGTGTTTAGCAAGGGCGGAATGTTCTAAATTTTTGTTTCTTTTGCTATACTTATGGCCATACATTTTTTTTTGTAAATATTGCTTAGAGATTCCTGTCCCATCGCAATCTGAACAATTTAATTTGTTTACTGTGTGGATTTGTTTATCTTTAGGTATTAAGATTTTGTATTTGAAAAATATTTCCCAACACAGTTAGTGGGTTTATACCCAACATTTATATCATACTTTTTTGAACATTTGTTAATTTTCTCTGATGTCTCCGGAATGTGGTAATGTTATAAAATTATCTGTATTTCCGTTTATGTTATTTACATATGACGTTCCATTATAGATTTTGTTCATTCTTTATTATAAGAAAACTGCTAAGCAGCGGATTCTTGGATATATATTCATATACTTAATGTGTTACAGTTATATAATTCATACTTGGGTCAAGAATCATCATTAACTCGTTGTGAGTATCAAATCATTTTGAATATAGCATTTCAGATTGGAAGTATAGAAAATAGATATACAGAACACAAAGTTACGAATATCAACGTATAAGAACGTGGTGAATTAGTTCGTAAAATCAATTACCAAATTCAACGCGGGTTGAAAATTAAACTGGTCATAAATATTGATGTATATAGAATTGTTCAAAAGTCCTGTATAAAATCCATATTTTTTTCTATTAGTAGGACATGGTTTAGAAAAACGCTGAATCACATCAATTGATCTGAATTGTTGTTTTTTTTGTAATACTTTCATCCCTTCTTTGCAACCTATCATTCTCTAACTATCGAAAAATGTCTTTTTCAATTGACACCTATATCATTAGCTTAATGAGAAGTTTTTCAAAAAGTAAATCCCATGGTACCAACAAAGTAGGGATTTGCTAATTTCGTTACTGTATAATAAGCCCAAGTAATATTTTTTAAGATTTAAGATGAATTTATTCTTTTTTTAATCAGCTGTTCGAAATAGATAAATAGCATTCGCCTGATTAGACTTAAGGTAACAAAATGCTAAAAGTTACCTTCCACTTGATACACAAAACGTCATTCTGACCCCGTACTTTGTCTCCACAACCGAACAGCATTAAAATTTCAATACGCTGCCTTTCTAAGAGCAACATAATTCAAAAATATCCATATATTTGAAACTCTTGGCGTTTTATATTCCGAGTTCGCCAGCGATTCCTACGGGACAGATTCTGATGATTCTAATTTTAAATTAACACTATATACCCACAGATATGCATCGCATATTTTAAATGATTTTGAATCATTAGTTTCACGTGCAAAAAAGTAATTAAATTTTAATCATATTCACTGCATGTTCCGCCGCTCTCTACTTGCAGCGCCCTCTACTTGCCGGCGCTGGCCAGACTTCTCGCTGCGAGTATCGAAATAAGACATAGTAGTCCAGGCAACGAACCGGGAAAAAAAAATGTGGTAAGCTAGAATTTCAATTTTTTTTTTGCATTTCGTTCCTAATACCCCATAGATCATTCATGACTATCAAGACCGCGGGGGTGGACCTTTCTACCCCCCAAAACGGGGTTTCAACCCCCCAGAGAAGCATTCTTATGAAAAAATCCAAAATTAATGAATTAAGAGCCGAAAATTACCCCTAGTATGATTTTTGGGTCGCTGATCACGATTCCGCTGTTATTTTTCCCAAAAAACTCTCTCCAGATGGAAAATTCGGGAAATTTGACATTTTCGTGAGACGGCTATGAATAATAAAGTATAATTTTGTTGCAAAAATGACTTCTAGTCAGAGACCCAAAACTCCTACTAGAGGTAATTTTTGCAACAAAATTATAAATTATATATTATATACAAATTTTCCAAATTTCCCATCTGGAGGGAGTTTTCCGAAAAAACTAACTGCGGAATCGTGATCAGCGACGCAAAAAACATTTTTGGCTCTTAATTCATTAATTATGGATTGTTTTTATAAGAATGCTTCTCTGAGGGATTGAAACCCCGTTTTGGGGGTAGAAAGGTCCACCCCCGCGGTCATGATAGTCATGAATGATCTATGGGGTATTAGAAACAAGATGCAAAAAAAAATTTGAAATTCTAGCTTACCATATTTTTTTTTATTATGGCCTTTTTCCCGGCTTATTGCCTGGACTATAGGCTTGTTTCGTTTCACATATTCAATTACTTTTATTAGTTTCATTGACTGAGGTACCGTTTCTCCATCGGCGGGCGTAATTTCGGCCGGTAATCCCGTCGCCTACCTGCATAAATCAAGGGGTACCATTTATGACAGATGTAATTTCGGCCGAGGGTTGATGTTTATGATGGGATTAAAAAATTGGTAATTATTTGGGATATCTAGACAAATTTAACTTATTTTGAGGCTACTAGGCGATAGAAAGCATCAAATATATTTGTACGATGGCATCAGTTCCAACAATTAAGAGTTCACGTGGTTGTGACTTGCTTGTTGTGGAAAAGTTTCAGTTTTGTAAACAGGACGTGTTAAAAAGTGGTGAAGTACGTTGGAGGTGCATAAAAAAGAATTTAAGATGTTTAGCCAAACTGTACACTATTGGTGCTGAATACACAGTTACTAGGAGTGAAGCAAGCGCAAAGCTGAGGAGGACATACCGGATAAACCTTCAAAAATTATTAAAATCATTCTTTCAAAACATTTGCCAGATAATTTGTCATCGACAGATGTCAATCGAATAAGAAGAAATTTGTACAACAGCCGCCGTAAGCTGCTTCCAGCCCTGCCTAAGGATATTCACGATGTACATTCTGTACTAGAAAGTTATGGACCGAAAACTACAACAGGTGAAAATTTTTTGTTTATTAACAGCACAGCTGATAATATCATTGTTTTTTCTTGCCAAACAAATATTACAACTTTATGTAAAATGAAAGATTTTTACATGGATGGCACATTTTCTTATTGTACAAAATATTTTTGTCAGTTATTTACCATCCATGGACTGGAAAATGGGCATTATGTTCCCCTTTTGTATTGTCTGTTGCCTAACAAGACCAGTAACCATATATGAGACTTTTTTTGTCGGTAAAATCTAAAATTTTTAAACTGTTTAATATTGTTTTTGAACCAAAGGCGGTATTTGTGGATTTTGAAATCGCAATTCATAACGCACTAAAAGTTGTCTTTCCCAAAACCGAACTAAATGGTTGTCGATTCCACTTGCATCAGGCGTGGTATAGAAAAATACAATCATTAGGCTTATCCCAAATGTATAAAGATAAAATCTGCGAGGAAAGCAAATGGCTTACTCATACTTTTGGGCTAACTTATTCAGACCCCTCTGAAGTTGAAGATTGTTTCATATTTGATCTCATGTCATACAAATCGGACCATAAACTTATAGATAAATACGCAGACTATTTATTAGAAAACTACAAAGCACCAGAATCTCATTTTCCACCAAATATATGGGCATATGAAAACCCATCAATTAAACGAACCACAAATGCCTGCGAATCATTCCATTCGAACTTTAATTCTAGTTTTTATTCAACTCACCCTTCTATATTTATTTTTATAGAAAAATTAAAAGATTGTCAGATCGATGCATATTTAAAACTAAAAAATTTACATATTCCAGCAAAAATTAAAGACAAACAAGTAAAAAATAAACTAAAATTTATCGACAACATGGTAAATATGCTTCGATCTGGCAATATTTCTAGAATTAATTTTGTCACATCAAAATGTTTTCTAAAAATTTATAGTGTACCTAAGTTATAGATGTCTACGTTATAGAAATAAGTTGATGTAATTAATTTTGATTTAACTTTAACTTGACTTTTTTGTGTCTGCTGTAATGCTTATTTAAAATTTATATAGATAATTTTATTGAAATAAAGAAATATTTTAGTACAAAGCATTCTGTTATTTTATTTCAACTAATATTTGTGGCCGAAAATACCTATGAGATAAGGAAGCAACTTAAAACCTCCGGCCGAATTTACCTACCGGCTTTTAGTACCTGCCCTTTTCCGGCCGAGATTGCATCCGCCCTTCTCCATAATGATGAAACGCAAAATAATTCAAATTTTAGATGACGAGAATTGCTAATTTCTTACTGTATATATAATAAGGAAGAGTGCCATCCCGGAAACCGAATGGGATGATAATGTTGGATATATTTTGGCGACCCGCCATATAGAACCCATTAATAATTCAATTCAATATAAAAATTTGTTATCTTTAGATGGAGAGTTCGTTGGTCATGTTGAATTGCATTGTATTAGTCAATTATTTCCTGATTATGAATATGAAAATATTGTCTATGGCAATAAATTGTTTTAAAATTTACATCAATACCTAAAGTCTGTCAAATTTATATTCATAGTCATTGCCTACACCAAAAGCACAAGCGTCTACCTACACTGTGAAGCAAGATGCGACATATGTTAACTGTTGAGCCTTGCTTGCGGCGTCAATCGAAACGACAAAAGCCGCCGCGCCGTTTGAGGGTTCTCCGCAAAGTGGCCGACGGCGGCTATCAAACGAAAATCTATATATTAATAGCATAACCGATGAGTTCGATAAAGAAAACTACAGAGGATAGGTTGGTGGTTGAGGTATCGTTCGGAAAGGGCTGGGCTGTAGATGTAGAAAAAACAACTAAAACAGTTATGTCGTTTGGCTGTGATGAGCCATGGAAGTTTAGAGAAAAGCGTACAACTGACAACACCGAAATGTGTGGCGATTGGTAGACCGCCAGGTTGCCGTGAGAAAACTAAGTAGGCCGATGTAGGCCGGGGTATTATGAAGGCACACAGAAACGATACGAAACAAAACAATCAAAATACTAACATCATAGAAAAACATATTTTAAAATTTAACCTTCTATTCATGCAGTGGTCAATTGTAAATGTGTGGAATTCGACTGTTTGATTTCGGTGAGTGAGGACGTTTCTGAGAACCTAGGTAACCTAGACAACATCCCACGTGGAATTACAAGTAGAACATACTAACCTTTGTAATATTTCTATTTAATTTATCAATCTTATATAGTTTGGTAAGTGAACATCTAAATACATATCAATTTAATTTGAGAAGGAATGGGGGATTATCAAAATTATGAAGAAAAACTTAAATATAATAGTGACGATATTGGCCCATATATGACATATATGGAAGCTTATGGTAAGAATGTAGGTAAATATTGTCAATTAAGTATTGCAAGAGATTTAAACAATTTGAAAAATAAGAGATATAACTAAAATCAGTATTAAAGGAAAAAATAAAATAGCAATTCAATTTAATAATTATGAATCTGCTAATAAAATTCTAGATAATGAAATATTATTGGAGAAAGATCATAAATTATATGTACCCATTAGCCATATTACTTGTAAAGGATTAGTGAGAAATATTGATCCTAATATAAGTGAAGAGGAATTATGCAAAATGGTTGAAAGTCCATTCCAGGTTAAAAGAATCAAAAGGTTTAACAAAAGAATAACAAAGGAAAATCATACTCGATATTTACTTACAGGTACCATCTTGGTAACCTTTAGAAGTACTATACTACCAAGGGAGTTAGCTTTTTATGGATTGTCATTCAGAATTATACCATATGTGGCACCAGTGACACAATGTTATCAATGTTTCCTGTATGGACATGTCAAAAAATATTGCAGAGGGAAAAACAGATGTCGAAATTGTTCAAAGAAGGAATGCGATAATACAGGATTTTGCATTAAGACATGCTGCCACTGTCTTTCTAATCAACATTCATCGATAGATAAAAAATGCCCAGAATATGTTAGACAGATTAAACGAATGATGAGCCTACACAATATGTCTTATTTTGATGCAAATCAATTATTTCCAAAAACATATAACAATGGTAACAGTTTTATACAATTTGCGGGGGACTTTTCATCTGTTAGAAATATAAATAAATCAAACAACAACATCTCTATTACACAGAGACGAAACGACGAAACGAAATTGCCAATAGTAATCTAACCAAATCGAAACGATCTTACAGAGAAGTGGTAAACATCTACTCCAAAAAAAAATAAAACAACATTCATACCAGGCTTTAATAAAACTGAACATAACAACTGTTTATTATATCCGAATGGCCAGCCAAGCACAAACACAAAACCAGTTAATTTTTCTCCAACAATTTCGCCATTTACAAGAGTTGATGACGAATCAGATATGATTTTAGAAGAGTTGCCATATCCAAACAATTTCGATGCAATAATATCTGCAATTGAATATAAAGATGAAACGCAACTAAGTCAAATATAAGATATGATCAAAACTAGAGAAATGTTAAACAAAGTGAAAGATATAGATAAACCCTTAGATGGTTATATGTAGGTGTCAGACTTATTCAGGATCTTTACTGTACATTTAATTCATAAATTATTAATATTTTTACACGTAAATTAGGTATATTAAATTTTAAGGATCTCATCAACCTCCTATCCAGTTATAAACAATGAACATACACAATTTAAAAATGTTACAATGAAATATCCGTAGTCTGTTGGCTAACAGAATTAATTTAACATTAAATATTAATGAACATGATCCAGATATAATAAAATTAAATGAAACCTGGTTAAATAATAATTTAAATATATCTATTCCTAAATATAATTTACTTAGAATGGATAGATTAGACTCCAAAGCGGGAATTGCAACATTAATTAGAAATGATATTATTTTCGAAAAATTAAAAATAAATAATCAATTTTGCAATTAAAGTAGACAATTTAACTATCGTTAATGCTTATTCTACCGCGAAAAATGAACTGCAACACAACTATCTGATTAAAATTTTCCAAAATTTTGAACACCCCAAAATAATATTAGGCGACACTGAAAATTTTAACGGAAAATCAATTCAATCTGCTAGCGATGAGGACGATCTTATCATCATCAATGATGGATCACCTTAAGAGATTAACAAATCCAAATCAAAATAAAAGTGCAGTAGATATAACACTTTGTTCATCATCTTTATGTAATTCTATTAACTGGAAAATACTTGAAGAACATGGTAACAGTGACCATTTCCCTATTTTATGTTCCTTGAATCATCATTGTAATAATATTAAGATTAATTTCAAATTCAGAAGAAATTTAAAAAAATTGATTGGGATGTATATCGGAAAAAGATTGAAAATCTTTTAAATAATAATCCAAATATAAAATATAACGAGTTTATCACTGCTATAAATAATGAAATAGATAACCAATTAGAATATAATAACAGAAATAATGGTAATATCAGGAATTATACAAATCATAATATACCGTGGTGGGTGGAAAACTGTACAAATGCCATGAAGAACAGAAAAATAGCATTTCAAAATTTCAAAGATACTGGTAATCTAGATAATTTCGTAGAATATAAATGCATTGAAGCGGTAACACGTGAGACATTAAAAGAAATCAAGAAGAAAAAATTTCAGGAATTTTATAGTAGTTTGAATAGAAATACAGATCCATTCAAAATATGGAATGTTATAAAAATATTTTCTAATAAACGGATTAACTCGAGAATAACGAATTTTCCTAAAAAGAATATAGCTAATGATCTGATGAAGTCATTGACATCTTATCAGGTAGAGAACCGAATTGAGTTAATAGATTCAAATGATAGGACAGTACCTTTCACTATTACTGAAATAATAAATAATCTGAATAACAAAAAAGACACAGCTCCCGGTAGAGATGATTGTGAATTCACCACAGAACGGAGTAGAATTTTTGTTGAAATTATTTAATGACATCCTGGAAAATAAGTTTGATATTCCAAATGATTGGAGGGAATTTACAATTCTATCATTTCAAAAGCCGTGAAAAAGTCCTGACTATTACAACAGCTATCGTTCAATAGCCTTATGTGCTGGCCAATTATCAAAGTGTAGAGGCCAAAATATTATTAAGAAGAAGAAGAAGTAAATGTGTGGACATTTGATGATTCATAACAGAATTTCGGGACAAACTTATTAGGACTGGTTTTATCGTAACAAAATAAGCAAACCTACACTTTGTTCCATAGGATTTAGTTTTTGAAGACCTTTTCATAGAACCCCCACATGACCTAGGTTACTAATTAGAGGTTAAGGGGTACACATATTGATGCTAGGTTAACAAACTTATCTAACAGCAATCTCTAGTCGGTCAACTCTATACACATTGCGGAAACAATGTAGGCTCTTGTAGAATGATTAGTCGTCTTTTCGTAACAGATGGTGGTATAGTCGCTCATTCTCTATATGTGGGAACCAGCAACCACCATTCGCAATACACAATACAAAGTAGATTAACATAGTAGCAGTGTTGTTTAATTTTAGAATGTGACTGTCCAGTTCCCAGAGACCAAAAAAGGGGTTCATCTTACAAAAGGTGGGGTAGCAGATTTTATTTTTTTATTTCGTTTTAATGAGTATAAAGAGTAAAATAAAAAAAATGTGACTAAATCTGGGCTCGGCACAACTTTTGGTAGCCGAAAAACCTCGAAGTTTTCGGACATTTTTCGGTTTTTTGCAATATGTCGAAAAGGAGTGGTTCTAGCGAAAAACAGTCCCTCTACAAAGTTGTAGAGCATTAAATTCCCTACAAATTTCATACATAACTTTTTCTTCTACGACCAATAGAGAGCGAGCTACAGCATCTCAAAGATGGACCATTTTTCAATGCAATGTGAGAAAAAGCACTTCAACCTATTCGCCGAGCTTTCGCATTGTTTTAAAGCTTCATCAGGGCCTAAAGTCAATACACAGTGAAACAAAACTATGGTGCTTAGCAGAAAATTCGAAATGGGCGTTATTGTTATGAAAATGAAGTAGAATGATCTATAACTTTTCTGTGAGCCCCCCCCCATCACAAAATTAATCACCAACTAAAAGAATAAAGGAGACAAGAGAGTGAGAAAACATGTGTATGAGAAAAACTTGTATTAAACAAGTGAAGTATTTCATTACAATGAAAACATTGAACAATTGACCAATGAAAAGAGAAGTTAACCTTTCACTTCACTTCCTTCTTAGGCGTTTCGACGGTCCTGGTTCCTCACGAACAGACTCCATGATGGGTGGGTCCTCATAGACCTCATCCATGGTTGATGAGGTGAATGTATCTTCCTCTTCCTCACCATCTGTGTCCAGTTCGGAGGAGTACAGTGGGACATTGTCGCAGTCGGTGCCTCTGCATTTCTTGCAGATGCCGGAGCATTTCAACCCGGCTTTGACGCACGAGCAGGCTCGCTGACATCCAGATCTGCAAGTGCACGAGACACTTTCAAGTAGGCTTCTGGGTGCTGGGTCCTTCGTTGCATGCTGTGGAATCAGGCCCTGTAGACTGCTGGTCCACCCATAATGTTTGGGGTTCAAGTGTGTGGCACCCAGCCAAACTTGAATTTGGTAAAACGATCTTAGTGAGTGTAGAGCAGCAGCATCAGAAGTGGGTGGCAACCGAGCAAGACTAACTTTACCTGCAGACACGTACGTTTTGAAAAGATCGTATCGCATGTCGTCCAAGGTTGCGAGTCCACTGAACGTCCCCTGTTGGTACAATGCTTTGAACAAAAGCTCTCCAGCTTCAATAATTGCTCTATTTGTGATCTGCTCATCCAAGAACACATCCAACGCATGTTTCATTTCTCCGGAAGATTTTTCCAGAACACTGCACAGCTTCACTTTTCCATGGCCAAATATGGCAGATGTAGCGTCACACCCGCTGAAAGCATGGCTGATGAGGATGTATTGTGGATTGAATTTGTATGATGCTGTTGAGTAGCATACATCATTTGCACCACCTCTCCCAGGCTTCAGGAAGGATAAATTCTTGTACTGCTGCCAAGCCCTGTCATGAGCACAAGGAGATCAACATCCTCCCCAACAATCACCACAGCATCACATTTCTGGGCATTGGCTATGGCGGTTTCCACTATGAGTCTGTCAGCATCCTCATGTGCCTGACTGACTTGAATTCCACAATCCTCGAACTCTGTTTTGAGTAGCTCAATTAACCTGATCTTGTTATTGGCGTTCGACAGAAACTTGTTTTGAGCAACTGCGTTGATTGTGGTTTTGTCGAAGATCACATCAGGAGAAGTGTGGATCTGTGTCCGGCGTAATCTTTCAGCGCTCTTTGTGCCAGACTCTGCGGGGTACCCATCAAAAATAGCTGCTACCTCGGATCCGTAATGCCTCGTCAGAAATGAGCAGTAACTTTGTGATATGGCACTGAAGGAGGCGTTTTTCTGCCAAACCACTTTATGGAGTAGGTAGCCACCATCTACAACAGCAAACGGTTTCTTCTCCAATACGTCTTCGCAGTTCATTGGGGTGAATGCTGTGTAGAGAGAGGATTTAGTTCCTTTTCTCATACAACCTGCTTCAGAGAACAAAGCCATTGGGTAGGGTGCAAAATCATACTTGAAAAAGTTAGCAATGTCCGATTCTTCGTGTTTCGACAGACACATTCTTTCGAAAAGTGTCAGAGGATCAATGGAAGGTATTTTGAGGTTCCCAATTTTGAGACTACTGACAACGGTTGCCAGGGTTTTAACCTTGTTCTTCCTTGAATAGGTCACATTTTGGAAATTATTCTTATCGGACCACAATATAATTCGAAAATACAACCAAAGAATGCATGGGCCGCAATAACTCACACAAAACAAGGCGTTACTTGGCTTTTATACCATTTTGAGAAAAATGGTCCATCTTTGAGATGCTGTAGCTCGCTCCCTATTGGTCGTAGAAGAAAAAGTTTATGAAATTTGTAGGGAATTTAATGCTCTACAACTTTGTATAGGGACTGTTTTTCGCTAGAACCACTCCTTTTCGACATATTGCAAAAAACCGAAAAATGTCCGAAACCTTCGAGGTTTTTCGGCTACCAAAAGTTGTGCCGAGCCCAGATTTAGTCACATTTTTTATATTGTACTCTTTATACTCATTAAAACGAAATAAAAAAATAAAATCTTCTACCCCACCTTTTGTAAGATGAAATCCTCTGGGAACTGGACTAAAAATTTCACGTAGTGAAAGATGAAAAGATAGCTGCTACTACTACTAGTAGTTAAAAGCATATACACAAGTTAGAGTGGGTTTTAATATAATTAATCTAAATGTTTATGAATCTACAATAGAGAATATATTTCTTGTCGCTTTTCTAATAATGATGGTTGTATGATAATAAGCTTTCCCGCATATAGTCAAATTTATTTGTTCCTCAAAACGTGCCTCAGCACTAGAAATTTGTTCGCCATAAATATAACATGCGGGGACAGTTTCTAAATAAAAACTGCAATTTATCTCTTCATATCTCCTGGAAGTGGATACCACTTCTAGGTCAAAATATTATATTTTTCAGTCGTACATAGTTATACCCATACGGCTAGTTTTACTAAATATTATTATTGAAGTTGCATAGTACATGTAAGCATGTTTTATATGTTGACCAAACTTGATCATCTCTGAATGAATATAGATATTCTAAATACGATATCATTTCTATGAAATAATCAGTATCAGATGCTATGATAAAATGTTGGCAATTAACTTTTTTTTTAATTTTCCAATTTTCATTTGGGAATTGACGACATTTGTGAAACTGTGGTTGACATTATATCATAGACAGCCTTCTCTACAAAATCGAAACAACTCTTCTCATAACTTGATGAAATAGTATCTAAGTTAACGGTTTTGGAACCAGAGTGCATGATGAAACATCAAATTACTCATTGCTATATCCAACGAATGTTGGACAACATGTGAATTTTATATTTTACAGGGGCAGTGGAATGGAAAGGAACAAGAATTGAAGTCAAATTTTTGATACTCAGATGTTTTGCATAACCAAAATATCTAGCTGTTTTTGCAATCAATCAGTTTCAGTTCGTATGCATGAACCTTCCAAATAGGAATGTATCTATATATGCATATTAGATCCAGTGGCGGCTCCTCGAAGGAGGCTAAGGAGGCTCAGCCTCCTCACAAATTTATCTTGTTGATCATTCTTCATTTTATTTCCTGTTTCTCTAATAATTTTTTAAATTTTACAATTAATTCCCCGTTCTCAGTAGTTATTTTTAATCTGGCAACAGTGGCCAGAGGCTAGATTCTCTATATATCTCAAACGCTGAGCATGTGTAGTTCAACACAGTTGCCGTTATTCCGACCAGCCAATCGCCAAATAGCGTGAAACAGCGAAAACGGCAACATCCTCTGGAGGCTAGCCTGCCGCCCGCCTTTAAGTTCAGTACGAGTACAGTTGGTGTGGTACGGAATACGACACATGCGTGTTGCGTCAGTGCTTGTTTTGTTTTATGCGGGTATAATGGTTGAGTGACACCACGCGAAATAATGTTAGATTAGAATTCGTCTGTTCGGTAAATTATTAATTGTAAAAATGGACAACTAGTGGAAAGATTTTTAGGGTTCTACGATGTTAGTTCGGGAAGAACAGCGGTCAATTTATTCAATTTTTTAATGGAAACATTTCAACGATTCGACTTTGCGAATAAATCAGACTTACGACGGCATCTGTAATGGCGGGACATTTAAACGGTCTTCAAACAAACGAACGTAAGTTTTAAATAACATAGTAGGAAACAGAATTCCCTGTAATGCTCGAACTCGATGGAATTTTACATCACGTGCAATGTTTAGTTTACCATCCATAAAAATAAAGATAAATTAATTGAAACATTTTATTTTATATTAAACAGTGATGACTTTTCAACAGATCAGGTTTCATTAAATGCTGCTGTTGATTTAAAATCTTGTTTAGAAAATGAAGAATTTTTGTTTTTTCTTGATACTTTTAAATTAATATTTTAACAAACTGATCTTATTTTTCAAATTTTACAACATAAATTCACTAATATAATTCATTCAAGAGATCGTTTAAAACATCTCATTGATAAAATTTCAAGTTTCCGTTATACAGAATTTCATTTTAATATTTTATTTGGAAATTATTCAACTGATGAGGCTTCTCCCGTAAAAAGGAGGAAAACACATAATTTGGTAGACAGGAAACTACATTATAAACAACTTTTTTATGAAATTTTAGATACTATTAAAGGTCAAATATTGAGATTCGATTTTCCGATTTACATGAATTGAAGTTTCGATTTGAGAATAGAAGATTTTTCGAATATTTTTCAAAAGAGTTTCTCAATACACTTTCAGATAACATAGTTCTAAAATATAATTTTTTTGATAAAATAGCGCTGCACAATGAATTATGCGTTGTATACTGGGATAAAGATATTTTAGGCCAGTACGACAGTCACGCCGATATGATAAAATATATGATAGATAATGATTTGCAACAAGTCTTACCTCAGTTTTATAAACTACTTTGTTTGACAGTCACCATTCCTGTCACGTCGGCATCGGTGGAGAGATCATTTTTTACTCTCAAACGAATTAAAACATACATGCGAAATACAATGGGCCAAAATCGTTTATACAATGTTAGTTTAATATCTATTGAAAAAGATTTAGTAAAACACTTAAGACATAATGATACATTTTATGATAATATTATTGATCATTTTTCGCAAATTAAAGACCGTAGAATTTCGTTAATATATAAAAAAGTGGATAAAATTAATTTTAAAAAAACAAAATATGAAAAATTCCAAAAAAAAAAGAAAAAAAATTTAAAATCCAAAAAATAAGAAACAAAAAACGAACGAAAAAAAAATTTGTGGGCAAGAGAAACTCTATACCTCCACGTTGGTTCTTGCTGGGTAACAATTAATTTTGTCACTGAAGTAGCTGGTACGGTCGCTGCGCGAAGGTTAAATTAATTGACTGAATATGGTATATTTTTACAAAAACGTTTTATGTCCAGCCTCCTCTCTCAAAAAGTTCCCGAGCCGCCACTGATTAGATCCAAAACATATCAAATTGAACAAATAGCTTCGAAACTGTTGTAATTTCTTATTTTGTTTTCGATCATTCTAGAAATACTGGAAATATGAGAAATATATACAGAAAACTACATAATTGGTACAAGATGACTACACTTACCCAATTAATATCACCTGAGCATCATAATTCTCATAGAAAGGTATCAGTAGTGAGCTCTGATCTTTGGAATGATGGCTGAATGTGAATAAACATCTACTGTCATACATTCTCGGTGATGACCGCAATTTTGATTATAAACATTTCTACACATTTCTCATAAACACTTGTTACCGAATATATCATGACATAGAACACAAGAACTACTTATTATTTCTTTAACCACGAAAATTCTCAAATTATATTCAATAACTTACTAGTTCGACACTTAGCGTCCCCGAACGACTTGCCGATACCGCTTAACGTATAGTAAATGACACGTTTTTGTTTTCTCAGCAGCTATTCGATTTATTCCGCTTTTGATAAGAGATATCCGATAATCTCATGTTCTCGGCACTGAATTTTAAGGAAATTGGTTGGTGTCACTACAGACACATTGAAAACTATAGAAGAGTACTTTCAAAGACCAAATATGAGTTGGTAATTAAAATACAACGTTTAAACGTTGAGGAACTTTTATTAATGATGAAATCTAATATGGTTCGATTTTAAGAATTGATTTATGAATATGATGATTTTCAATATTTATGTCTAAATCTGCATGATGTCGTTACGCTAACTCCAATAATATTTCTCGCGTCTTCCGGTTTTTTGGCCACGTTCGTATTTTCTCAAAAATAAATCAAAAGTTTTTTAGTGCGTGGTTGCGTCATCCTAAAGCTAAAGTGCAGAAACCAATATAAAATTGAGATTACTGTTCAAACTTTACGCAATCGAAAAATGTTGTGGATTAAATGATAGACCAATTACTTTCATTTTATATCACTTTCAATAATAACATGGAAACGTTACTATGTGGACGCCATATTGGATTGAGATTTTCGACATTAAATGTACCATTAATGGACGTAGTTTGCAATTATTTCACCTCTTATTAAACGCGAATCTGGGTCAGTTTGTAATTTATCGATAGAAAAGTAGAAAAAACATATTTGACTTTCAACAATTCAAAATTTAATGAATGTATACTCTATCATCTGATTGTTTCCAGCTCCAGAACTTGTCCATCTCTTGTCGCTGCAAATTGATGGATGCAAACTGCTGAGTAATTACCCGGAATAAAACTTATTTTCCAAGGTAATCTTATATATGGCGTACTCGCAAAAGTAATTTTCAACATTGTATGTTATATTCATATTGAATGATAATTAAAACTAATAATTGATAGCCCCATCCTCGATGAGCATGTGAAGAAATTCTGTACATGCATATTGCAATTATGCAAATAAGTTCATCAACCTAGAACATGCAATATTCTATATAATTTGGAAAATACTCAAATTGTAATACTGGTATTGAAATATCATTTCATACATTGACTCCAATCAATAATATTTTCTATACTATAGTTTCAACATCGAAGTGCCATTATTAAAAAGGTTCGGTGTTGAAACTATATAGCAACGTTTTCATGTTATTTTAAAAGTGATATAAAAACAAAGTAATTGTTCTTTCATTTAATAATAATGATAAATCACCATAGAGCAACGGCTTCTACAATAGATTTTTTGAAAAATGTTGTGGACTTTAAATCAATCAATATTACCTCAACTATCAGTAGAAAAGTTTATATGAGTCAAATAAATCCGTGTTCTAGTTGTCAAGGGGAGGGCTATAGATCCACCAATGGCAATATCTTTGACGAAACATGAAAAATGTACATCTTTAAGTGCTTTTTCCTAAATGTTTAAGCAAATTACAGACAGATTTGCATTTGGAATGTAAGATGATAATGGGACAAATAATAGAACCTTGTAAAGAATTTGGACAATTGTTTGGAATATCTCTAATTGGAGGTTTCAAAGTTCTTTCGATTATTGGAATTCCAGTGTGATATAAGAGCTGATACATGTTTTTTATCTCTTGTGACCACCCTCATGAATGGAGGAAAATATTACAAGTTGGAATAGTTTCAAATAATAGAAGTATGTGGCCAAAACTGTAAAGTTGACATCAGTTTCAACTTGCTGGGTATCTTCAAAACCGTAGCCAAATAACTGATGTAATTCAGTTATAGCCAGTCTTCTTTATAGTAAGCAACCAAATATACATAATGTACGCAAAATTACAAATGACGTAGTTGGTAGGATAATATTCGATACTCATTAACGATAATATGAAATCTTCTTATTTTAGGGTTCTCAAATTAATTGTTTCCATGGGAACTTCATGATATTAGTACTGATGAATAATAGTAATCTATTCTAATTGCAAATTGTCAAAACAGCCTGATTTATTATCCAAGCTTAGTATGATAATATAAATCGAAATAAGAAACTATAAGGATACAAAAATGAGAAGGCTTCAATGTTGAGTCCTTTTATAAATCAAATTGGTCACCCCAGGGAATACAATAGCCGACATATGCCAGATATTCCAATCATAACCTATTGATCGTCATATTGTGTATCCGTAAAGTAAAAGAGAAGGTTGTCTCTTAAAATGCGGCAATATAGATCATAGATGTGTTTGTTTTACGGTGTTTTGTCTTTGATGACTCCAAAAAGATACATCCTACTCAGGTAGACTAAAAGGAGTGTGTAAAAACGGCTAAGACGAACAATAACTAAGTATGACATTGTATAGATATGTCACGTTGAAATATAAAGAGAGATTCAGCACTTGAAAAATTCGATTGATGTCGGATTTCCACAAGGGAATATCACAAACAGCATACAATGAAGTTTATTCCAGCCACATTGTGTGAATGTATGTACTTCTTTCAATTGTTATTATATAAAATATATACACATTTTGTAAGAGTTCTTGTTTTAAAATCATATTGTAGTGATAGTATTACAATAACTGTGTCGTCTATATCGTGATAATGCACATTTTCACGAGTTGTTACTTGAAATGACAATTCCCCGCGAGTGTTTACGAGTAATAAAAACTTAACACGCCTGTGCGCTAAATAATCTTGCACAGAGAACAATAAACTGAATTGGTAAACGAAACCTAGATATACGGTTATGGAAAGAAAAAGTTAAGAAACTTCTAACATCTCGCAACAATGTGAGCCATTTATTTTTTCTTCCTCCTTTCGTATGTAAGAAGTTATAATGATGCGATAGCAGACCTTTACTTTTTCATGTGGACGCCATATTGGATTGAGATTTTCGCCGACATTAAATGTACCATTAATGAAAGTCAGTGCTGCCAAAACTTTTGTTGTTTCGTTGTTTGCACCTAGTATCCCGGATTGCTGTATTCATCTCTTTTTTATTTTCTGGTATGAGAATCTCGTTTGCATTTATGTCACCTCTTATTAAACGCGAATCTGGGTCAGGTGGTAAGTCATCGATAGAAAAGTAGGAAAACATATTTGACTTTCAACAATTCAAAATTTAATGAATGTATACTCTCTGTATACAATGATCTGATTGTTTCCAGCCCCAGAACTTGTCCATCTGTTGTCGCTGCAAATTGATGGATGAAAACTGGTGAGTAATTACCAGGAATAAAACTTATTTTCCAGGGTAAGCTAACAATTGGCGTACTAGCAAAAGAAATTTCTATAGACCAGATGTATCTGGTCTATAGAAATCGCATATACTCTAGTGATAATTCCCAATTATTCACAAATATATAATGAATAATATTCAACTGTTTGAAAAAATAGATAACTTCAATAACATTGAAAATGAAACATGTCAAAACTCCTTCGAACTTAGAACAAGTATAAAAAACCCAGACGGTATAAATCTTAACATTTTACACTTAAATATTCGTAGTATAAACAAAAATTACGAAGAGTTCATAATATTTTTGGAAGATATTGGTACTGCTAACATAGATATAATTGTATTATCAGAAACATGGCAAATTAGTGATACAAATGATTTTAAAATTGAAAATTTTGATATTAACTACAATAATTCTTGCTTCAATCAAAATGATGGCTTAATAATTTACATAAAATCATCGTACAAACACAAGACAAATACCATACAATTATCAGAAATTGCATTAACAGAAATAAATCTCAACATAGGTACAGTGAATGTCAAAATTGCAGCAGTTTATCGACCACCATCCACAAACTTAAATACTTTTTTGAATGATCTTAGTAATTTTTATGAGAACTATAATTAACTAGAAATTCTATAAATCTATTTCTAGGTGACATTAACATAAACACTTTGGAATACAACAATCTTCATGTCCGAAATTATTTAAATATGCTAAGTAGCTACTCATTTATATCTTGTTTTAATAAACCAACAAGAATCACCCAAACTAGTTCAACATTAATAGATCACATGTTCATAAATGGTTGCAATAGAATTAACAATCAGATTAAATTAAAACCAATTATTTTAGAATCGAACATAACTGATCATTACCCAATCTTTCTAAACATTAATATACTCGGAGAGGTTAATAAAAATAAAAATCTGACTTCAAACAACCGGAAAATATTTAATACAGAAGCTCTAATTAATGAATAAACTGGAAAATTGGATTGAAGTCATGAACGAAAATAACTCAATAAGGGCATATGAGACATTCATTCGTAAATTCTCAGTGTATATCGAAAAACACTCTGAAGTAAAAAGAGCAAAACATAACAAAAAATTTATTAAACCATGGATAACAACTGGACTTATGAACGCAATTAAAAAAAGAGATGCAATGAGAAAACTTCTGACCTTAGCACACACCACAGAGTTGGAAAATAAGTATAAACTCTACCGAAACTATCTAAATACGCTCATCAAACTCACAAAAAACAAATATTTTGAAAATAAAATACATGCTTGCGGCAAGGACACGAAAAAATTATGGGATGTAATCAACGAAGCAACTAATAATAATTGCTACAACACAAGAACTCACATAAATATAGAAGACGAAAACCACGCTCAAGTAACTAACGACAAGCAAAT